>JAEIFJ010000456.1:0-16252 GCA_018903435.1 Leucophenga varia | reverse complement strand
AATGTATTGGGAAAAGCTGCAATTAGCTGTTTTTTTATTTTTTGTTTATGTTAAAAAAGAAAACATTTTTGTATGGGAAAATTCGAAAATAGACTTTTTTTAAATGAACCGAATATGCATTAGGCCTTCTTTTATGGAATTTCAATTTACTTCTGCATTGTTTACTTTCAAATGTAGCCGGTTTGGTTTCAAAGTAAATTGCGGACATAGAAACATTTTTACTATTTTATTTATATAGATATTTAATTCTCTTTTCAAAATACATTTTCTAAAATTTTAAAACGGGAGTAATTTTGGGGGTAATTTTTTCCATTTTTTTTTCTGCAAAACCAAACGAGTCTGTTGAGCCCTATCTTACTACCAAACTTTATTGTATCTGGACTCGAAATGCTGATCACGAATATAGGGTCTATTTAGCTACTTTCAGTCTGTTACATACATTCGCACAAAAGTAATTCTTTCATTTCCATGGAATAAATTTGATACTATCTAACCTAGATAAGAATTCTTAGGGTGGCGGTCCTAGATTATGTAATAAATAAATATCAACACATAAAATTTTGACTGAAAAGAAATACTGAAAACCAATAGAAGGGCTCGCCTTCTATTGGTTTACAAATACATACACTACTGTGGGCATTTACAAAGTGAATTTTTTTGTACAATGAAAAATCTTTCTTGTAAATCAATTTCATCCCCTTCCCATTAAATCCACTTATGCCAACGTTTTTTTCCAATCCTCGAAACATGCCAAATAGTCCCTTTTCCGGTATAGCCATCAGCGCCTTCGTCGATTCAGCTATATCCTCAATCGACTAGAAACGTGTTCCCTGGAGGGTCTCTAGAGCTTTAAGAATAGCCAGAAGTCACACAGAAACAAATCAGACGAATACGGTGGTTGCGGAACGATATTGGTTGCACTTGGAGAAAAAGTCACGAGAAGTTGACGTTGTTTTTTCAAGAAAATACACCGTTTTTGATACCAATCGAGTCGTGACACGTTTGAGGCCCAAAATTTCTTTCAAAATGGTATTAATTGTCCTTTCCAATTTTCGGATGCGAAAAAATGGGACCTAGTGTTTCCGAAGGCAATTTTCTTGCTGAACACGAATCTTATATTAAGAGGGGTGAAAATGAACAAAGTAACTTAGTAACTTATCTACACCCAAAGTTAAGAAATACTAGAAAATTTTTCAAATTTTTGAAATCTGACTGCACATTTGTAATCAGCGAAATTGAATACCCCTAAGAACACTGCTTCTTCGTCAGGGTTCTACTCTACAATTTTTTTAAAAATAGCCAAAAATGCTTTTTTTAGGTTTTTCAAACCTGACGTGATGGAAAATTTTTGAGCCCAGATTCGTGTTTAGCACGAAAATTCCCTTCGGAAACACTAGGTCCCATCTTATTCGCAAAACTGATGCAGGGCTGTGTAGTTAATCGACGGTGTGCAAGAACTAATTCCTTTACTTTTTGGATATGAGCATCGTTCGCTAAGCTCGATGGTCGACCAGGGCGCTCTTCGTCTTCAACAGAAAACAAAATTTGATGACAATTATCTGCTCAATTAGATCCGACATTGTAAAAATCGACAAGTACACTTTTGGTGGTGTGGTAAACACAAGCGTAAATATATTATTGATAATGATATTGACATAAAATTTGGCCCAGATGTCATTAACAGTGCTGCAAACTCAAGAAAAAAGAACCAGCCCGAAACGTAAAAAAAATTTTTTTTTAAAAAAAAAAAATTTTTAAATAATAAATTAAAAATAAAAATTAATTTTTTTATTTTTTAAAAAAAAAACCAAAAAATTTTAAAAATAATATCATAAACATAATTAGTACTTTTAGGATATATAAAGCGTCTATCAATTCATTTAAATTTAGCCGTTATGCATTTTATAACACAACAGCGCCATCTAGTGGTTGATAGCAATTTAGTTAGATGACAACTTTGGTACATGTCAACTTGGAGACTTACTCTCGGCCTCAGTATCTCTAAAATTCAGTTTTTTTTTTGTGAGAGCCTTGTTCCGGCTTGACTTGATCTTTCTTTCCATATTTGATCGTCAAGGAGTGCAGTCGACTAGCTTAGTAAAATACTTTACTAAGAAAATTTAATCTTAAAGCATCGACTCACAGTAATTTATTTTGAAACATATTTTTCTAAATCATTAATCTTCTGGAAAAGAGATAATTTTTGCAATCAATATTTGTGCAATTCTATTTTATTTTTTTTTTTTTTTTGCCAATTCGAAGCTTATACAACTCTTATAATTCTAACATGGGTTGCCTTCTGTTCTTTTCCTTTGATTAAAGATTTGGCGCCTAGTCCATGGCTAAATTGAGCGATAAGCAATTATAAAAGTGCATATTTTTAATATAATATACATATAATAACATACATATGTCATGTGTAGATACGTTTAAAAGTGCAAGCACATTAATTTATCGCTCTAACGCCATTGACTGCATTTGGAATATCATGCGGCTATTTTAAAATCTGCATCAACGTACCCTACCTCATTTTATTCGACCTTTATTTTTTTGCTTGGCTAGAGTTGGATCCAAGTCGTTTAGATGCTCATCGTTAATATTGTAATATAACGCCTGTAGGGGATATTTCTGTCGCCGGAGATGCAGATTTGGTAAAGAAGCGGTGTTCCATTACGGGAAGAAGCAGCATGATTGTTAAAGTCATTAAAAGTTATTTAAACTCAGTGCTGAATACTACTAGTGAAGTGAAAAGATTGTAAAACTAGAAAGAAATTATTATAATATATAAAAGCTGATCTAAATTTGCCTTAAAACCAAGCAGCGTCAAAAATGGTATTGCTCTAAATGCCTAAAACAATTAGTTAAAGCTAACCATTTTTTTTTAATTCAAAGAAATTTTCAAATTGAGTGAATTCAAGATAATTGTTAAAATTTTATAAAGTGAATTGTAGAGTCAAATCTTTTAAAAGTTATGTTAACAAAGTTATAAGTAGTGCTTATGATCTAAATTAATAATTGCGTGCAAGAACATATAATTTATTTTAATTATTATTTTTTTTTTAAAATTCGTTTTAGTGGGTGTTGTGTGAGTGAAGTGTTAATGAAGAAAAAATTATGAAATAAAAGATTGCAATATGAAATACGAATATTTGAAATAACCAAAGCAATCATAAAGAAAATTAGTGAAAATTATTTATTTTATTTTTTTTTTGTTTGTTTATTGCATGATTTTGTTTTATTTTTGATTAAAATCAAATTAAATTAAAAGTATTAAATAATGCAAGCAGTAAAAGAAATTCAGTGAGAGTGCATCGATCCACATCGAACATGATCGAACTTTAATTGTTCGATCGAACTTTTAATTAAAAGAGTTATACAAACGGAACTGAAGCTGTGCGACGAAAGATCTTTTGGACGCCAGAGCATAAAATGAGTGAGTTATTTTTTTTTTTTTATTCTTTGATTTCTTTTGTGCGCGGTTAATGCAATTGAGAGTTTCAGTTGCTTTGTTACTGTTTTGCTTTTAGTTATTTGCGCCCTACGTTTATTGCAAATACATCCGGCATTTGAGTTTACTATGCTAAACTACAATATTTAAATTTTAATTTTTTTTTTAAATAAACTATTTTTAATTTTTGTATTAAAATAGGAATTATTTATGCATGTATCCACTCCAAATTGGGTAAAAACTCTTCTTATGTCATCCAAAGTCGAATCCAAGGTGCCACGCCCACTCCTAGGTATAGCCCCCATACGAATTTAACGCACATTTTCGAATTTCTGTATGAAAATAGGTATTATTTATGAATATATTCACTCAAAATTGAATAAAAACACTTCTAACGACATCCGATATCATAAGCAAAGTACCACGTCCATTTTTAGGTGTAGCTCCCACACAAATTTACCGCCCATTTTTCAATTTTTGAATAAAAATTTGTATTATTTATGAATTTATTAACTCCAAATTGGGTAAAAACACTTCTTATATCATCCAATTCCAAAACCAAGATGCCACGCCCATTTTTATGTATAGCCCTAATACAAACTCACCGATTTTTTTTATATTTTGTATGAAAAATCCATTTTTTCGTCTATATATTTATAAATGTATATAAGCCACTGATGATCACACATAAACTATTCAAAGATTCGTGTGGCGGGTATTTATGCTTCGGTTCCACCGAAGTTAATGTTTTTCCTTGTTCTTGTTAATAAATAATTTGCATAAATATATATTACGCCGAATTTAGTTGCAACGAGGGTTGAATTCAATAAATAATTGAAAATTATATGTATACTTGATTATTAAAAATTAAAACTAAAAGTAAACTAATGAAAAGAAAGTAATTAAAATAAATTAATTAAAATTAATAAAATGATTTTTGCAATAAAGAAAGAAAACTATAAAGAGGAACAAGCTTCAAATATACATAAAAAAAAAAAAATAATTATAAATAGCAATCGCACCACACACACATTTTCTAATTAAATATTATATATTATGATAATCTTTAATATTATACTATAGACATGAATTACTTTATATTTTCTTGCACCTATTTTGTTAATACCTACCTAAAAATAGAATAATAATTGTAAATTTAATTCATAGTTTTAGGATTAATTTTCTTTTTTTTTATATTTAAATTTAGTTTTCTTTTTTCTTCTTTTTTTGAATTGTTATATTTTTATACCTGTTACACTAGTGTAAACAGGTATATTCAGTTTGTCGGAAAGTTTGTAACGCATTAAAGGAGGCATCGTAGACCCTATAAAGTGTATATATTCTTGATCACCTCGACGAGACGAATCGATTTAGCCATGTCCGTCTGTCTGTCCGTCTGTCCGTCTGTCCGTCCGTCCGTCTGTCCGTCTGTCCGTCTGTCTGTGTGTTGCTGCGCGGTTTATTCGCTCAGTTTTAAAGATATTGGGCTGAAATTTTAAACTTAAGCTTTTCTAGGTCCTGTGTAGTTTCTATGTTAAAATCAATGTGCCACGCCCACTTTTAGATATGGCTCCCATAGAAAAGAATAACATTTTGTCAATTTCTTATAAGAAAAAAATTTATTTATAAAGCAAATGGCTTCAAATATGGTACAAATGCTTCGTATATTAAGCCAAATCTTCAGTTTAAAATTGGTCTAAATCGGACCGCGAATTCCTAAATTTTTTAGAATATATTTAATTTGTTTAGCATTTTGAAATAAAATTTAAAACAAATGCTGCACACGAAGGTCTATCCACGTCAAATGTTGTGTAACAGGTATATGAGCTTCGGTCCAACCGAAGTTAACTTTTTTTCTTGTTTTTATTTATGAAGTTTATTAAAAATATATAGAATGGAAAATTTACTTTTTTCTGCTAATTTTAATAAAATGTTTTAGATTTTTTTTTCTCTGCAATCAGGCAATATGAAACCAGGGCGATGTAGGTAAGACCGTTTTGTTTGTTTTTGGGACCACTCCAATTTTTTTTTTTATTTTACATGGACTTTGTGGTTATGGTAGGGAGGGCTAACAAAAGTGCAATATCACCTGTGCACTGTCCACTGCTTGATCTCTGTTGTTTTCTATTCTTGCATTCTTCCCTATATTAGCTATCTATATTTTGTTGTATTGTTTTTATTTTCTTCTTCGTGATTCAGCATGTACATTAAAATGATCTAGCTGCAGCGATAGAGCATGTTTTAGGGGGGTTTTTTTTTTTTCCCCCCCCTTTTTTGCCGGCGGAGAAAGCCCGTAAAAAAAGGAAGTTCCTCCTCCCTACAAACAGAAAAATATCCTTTCTGTGTCAAAGGTTTTTTTTTATAGCAAACCAAAGCTTGTATGCTACAAAACATAGAGCTGAAGATGGCTCAAATCGGATAACAAATTCGACGTTTGTTATATAAAAAGTATTCCTCATGTAAAGGAAGGAAAATTTTTTAAAACAATATGTAGGTCAGCTGTTTAGAACTATTCATTCTCTAGACATCTAGTAATAATTGGAAAAAGTCTTGGAACGACCTTTTTTGGGTTGGCATCTACGCCTCAAAATATATAGAAATAGGTACTTGAGAACTCAGAATTTTCGACAAAATGAAAATTTGTAGACTAGTCTTATTTACACTTCTACGAGGTGTGTACAAAAAGTATCGTGAATTTTGTGTTTTTTCAAAAATTATTTATTTATTCATGAATATCAATTTTGAAGGGGACAATCAAAGTAATCACCTCCCGATAAAATATACCTATGCCAACGTTTTTTCCAATCCTCTAAACATGCCAAATAGTCCCTTTCCGGTATAGCCATCAGCGCCTTCTTCTATTTAGCTTTTATCTCCTCAATCGACTCGAATAGCCAGAAGTCACACGGAGCCAAATCAAGCGAATACGGTGTTTGCGTAACGATATTGGTTGAATTTTTGGCAAAAAAAGTCACGAAAAATCAGTGCAGTTAAAAAAAAATCAGCATTCTTGGTACCAATCGAGACTTGACACGTTTGAGGCCCAAAAACATCTTTCAAAATTGTATTAATTGATCCTTTCGATACGCCAATTTCATCAGCAATGTCTCTCATAGTTAATCGACGGTGTGCAAGCACTAATTCTTTTTACTTTTTGGATGTGAGCATCGACCGTTGAGGTCGATGGTCGACCAGGGCGCTCTTGGTCGTTCACATATTCTCGGCCTTCTGAGAACATTTTGTACCACCGATAAACGTTGCTTCGGTCCAAGGTAGCTTCTCCGTATGCCACAGTCAACATTCGGAATGTATCCGCGCACTTAATTTCGTTTTTCTCACAAAATTTGATACAGGTTCTTTGATCCATTTTTTTGATTAGGTAAAAATCGAAACGATCCAAAACACGTGCAAGCAAAGCAACTGTCAACAATTAAGTGAACATTCAAAATGGCCGAGCTTGTCGGCATAAGTGAGACCCATGAGTACCAACCTAACGCCACAAAAAATCGAAATTCGAATATACGTAACCCGCGAAAATTCAAAATTCGCGATACTTTTTGAACACTCCTCGTATATTGTAAATATCAACATATCTGCAGGGTATATATTTTAACAATTCAATACATCGCATGTTGACTAAAAAACAAAAAAAAAAAACATTAACAAGGACAATGAATGATGATGAAAAATGTTCAATAAGTGACAGAAAACGTTTGTGATGATACAAAAAAACAGAAATAAAGAAATAAGAAAATAAAAATTGCAATAAAATACAAAAAACTATAAACGTCAAACGTCAAATTTCAATAAATTAAATTGTATCATGTCCAAACATCGCTAAATTGAACTCATTCTTTGTACGCGTTAAAAATATTTCAGTTGAATGTGTATGGGTGTGAGTGGGCTGCAGCAGAATATGCTCAACGATGAACACAGTACCTAGCCAATAAATCATTGGTATTTTATCAACTCTTTTGTGGATATCGCATCTATATCAATGATTGCTGTGTTTGCCGACAATTTGCAGGTCTATATGAACGTGAATTCAACAATTTAGATTGAGTAGAAACTTTCCATCCCAAATTCAATTGAATAGCAACGCATTTGAACAACTTACTAAGTTTAAGTACCAACGGTTCTATCATACCAAGCTTCCAAAACTGTAAAAATTTAAATCCTACCTGGTTCTCTTGTCAAGATAATAAAAAATTTTGGGTTTTTTTATATTATTGCCAAAAAAAAAAAGTTCAAGAAGCTGGGAAGTTTTATTGTAGCGGTTATAGGTTTAGTCAAGTTAAAAAATAATATCAATATTTCTTCATCAAAAAAAATGCGAAGAAATAAACAGACAGACAGACAGACGGACAGACAGACAGACGGACAGGACTAAATCGATTCATCTCATCACGCTGAACAAGAATATATACTTTATAGGGTCCACGGAGTCTCCTTTAATGCGTTACAAACTTTTCGCTCTATTTTGATAAATTCTATCAATGGCACTGTTCGTCAGGCATCTACATATTGTATGTTGGTATAAAACCATTTAAAAGATGAAGTCCAAACAAAAAATTTTTTGGTAACGCCCGTTAATTGTTCGCAAATTATACATATATATAATCCTCACATATCTTATTTCGATCTGATGGATAGTCTAATGGGTCATTAGAGTTAAAACTCGAAATATAATGATTAGACTCTTATAACAATTTAATGGACATGGCTTACACAAATGCAATCATTTTGTATAAAGCCTGAGCGGTACGCGCGAAGGTAGTAATCTTTTCATGATTCCAGAATTCTGTGAGCAAATAGCTGCAGGACTTCATGTCTTAAAGGATAAACTATCTGTAGGTCGCCCAATATTGCTAGGGTCTTCATCGTGTTGTTCACCAAATATTGGAAAAAAGAAATATGTTCATTAAATTGCTTTTGTTCGAAACGATGGTGAAGCCCATTTCCATATTTGGAAGAATTGAAATGGAAAAATAGGTGCGACATTGTATTAATTCGGATACTCGGGTTATTTGTATAAAATGTAACTTGCTTTTATGTGGTACAGCTAAAAACCATCAGAAAGAATAATATATTTTATTTATCGTTTTGTTCGTTTTGCTATTAAAATTTGAATGCAACCAAAGTGTATGCTTGCATTTTTTTAGACGTTAACCGGCAAGATCTTCTAGAGGCGGTCTTTAGTATTTTTCCCTTGGGGCTCGTTCCAGACATTAATTTTTCTGAAAAATTAATCTTAAGGTTTTGCTCAATATATATATATTTATATATATAAATACTCTGTTCGTTTATACGAGGCTTACAGACTTGAAAAGTTCTAAATTGTTTAAGCCCAAATTTTGACACAACATGTGTTGAGGTTCGGACCCGGTTTTTATCTACTTTTTATGCGTTTGCAAATATATCAGTCTTTTTGTCGCGTTTCCCCGTCCCCCTACTGGTGCGCCACCTGAAGGCCGCCTGCTGCCCCTACTTCTTCGCCACCGGCCGGCTACCAGAACTCATGCATGACAAACTGTATATAAATTTTAAACAAAACTCCATATGGCTGTGAGAAAAATTGCATCACTGCTTCTCATAGTTTTAGGTTAAGAACTATGACAGATGGAATGAGAAGTGTTACCATAAAAAATTTTCGTCTATGAATGGCACAAAAAAAAAAAAATAATTGTATCACTTTCATCTATCTCTCATGGTTTTTAGAGTTCTAGGGTGAAAACTAATAATAAAATACTAATAAACGAAGTTATGCCACCCAAGAGGGAGGTTTTGAATATTACTGAGGAGAGCGGGATTCGATTCGAGAGACTGAGCGGCTGTGAATAATGCAGATGTACAACGCGGAATCAGCAGAAAGAAACTATATACATATAACTCAATAGACACCTTTGCGGAACATTAATTAACCGAAAGTACTAAATGCATCGGGACGCGACTCGCAGTCAAGAAATTGATGAACAATATTGACGTGGCCATTCAAAGGTGAAGACGTCCTCATGCCGAGAACGAAAAAAACAAAGAACATTGTATACCCACAAGAGATACAAAATTAAATGGATATGTAACTTATGCTTTGTTTATTTATATTTAATGCATGCAACTACAATTTGCCACAGTGAAGTGTGGCAGGGTACAGCTAGTTTACTTATGAAAAATTATCAACTTGATCGGATCATTATTTTGGTCATGCCTGTTAGAGGGTTAACTTAAATTCAAATGAATGCAATCATATTTACGTGTTTTACTGTACAAAAGGCTTTTAAGCGATAAAGAGTGTTCCCAGTTCTCCAGAAGTATATTAAAGCTCCGATGCGACCGAACTTTTATCATCTTATTTAACTTGTTCTTTAATCATTTGCCCTTGAGCAGCTTATCTGTTGACTCAAAAAAAAAAAAATGATTCATGATTATTGATATTAAGTTTTGTAATAATTCACGAAAACGTTTATTGCTTAATATTGCACTTTCGTATTAAAAATAAGAACAAAACAAAAAAACAAAAAAAAAGAAAATTGTTTACCAACTAAAAATAAAGATAGCTACGCAAGTTTTTACTTAAGTACTACAATGCTTTTCTTGTGAATATTTTGTGCATAAAATAAAATACTAAAAGAACATGCAATATTTTAGATGTAGTAACAAAGCAATTGTCTTGTTTTTGTTGTCGTTTTTCACTTAAACTTTGTTTGTGTCTTATCAGGAATATTGTATAAGGATGAAAATATTCAAAGAAGCAAATGGGGACAAGCTAAATGTCAACAATGAACAAAAACATGAACTGTACTGAACTGAACAGAACTGAACTGTTACTGAACAATCTAAAAGCATCTATATTTCTCTTTTTCACTACATCTATCTTTCTCTTTCTCTCATGCTTCTTTAATAAAAACAAATTCAATACTTTCTTTCAACATACTTCGCACATTTTAAGTGGCAGCATTTTTCGTTTATCCCTTCTCAATTGGCGCCAACGTCGACGTTCGCGTCGACGTCGACGATATTTTGAGCAATATTCACAAGTTAAGATTTTGTTTACAGAGAGATGAGAATAAAGAAGAAGATAAACATGAAGATGAAGACGAAGACGACGAAAACAAAGGAGAAGCGGCATGACAGGCATTGAGCTACTTTGTCGCTTTTGTTGTGTTTTAAGTTTGTGCTTAACTATTGAAGCGTGCAATGAATGAGCAAGAAGGCAATAGTATGTGTGTAGCTTCAATAAAGTGAACAAAAACAACAACAACAATAATAACACCAAGCATGAGAATAACAACAACAACAAACAAAGAAGGATATAAGAAAAATAGGAACTATTGTAGAACAACGGGAAACAGGGAAACCAAATTTGCTTTTCGCCGCCATTTTTGCGTTTTGATCCAAAAACATTCTCATTGCTACACAAACAAATCCACACAAATACAAACACATACAAAGAAAGTTTTACCGTTTAATGCGCACTTTCTTTTTTGTTGTATTTTATTTCATTTGTTTTAGAGGTGTTTGTCACACACACCGCATTGCTCCGCCTTACCGGTTCACGCTAAAACGCTATGAAAAATACTCAAAACAATTGAAACTCGTAAATTAGTTTGCAATTGAAATTGTTTCACGAAACATTTTGTAGTTACTTTTCTACATTTCTCCATTTGTTTGAATTTTCTTTCGCTTTCCTTTCCTTTCTTTCTTTTTTTTTTTTTTACGCCTTTCACTTTTGTTCTCAAATAGCAAAAAAGAAATAAACCGGAAGTACTTAAAACAATAAAAATACAAAACAATGCAAAAACAACTTCAATTAGTCATTTGGCGATAATTTGTTATTGTGTGCGTCTAGGGAGGTCCTTATTGCTTGCAATTTAACTTGTAATGCCTTAACTAAATACAGATAAACGTACACACACATACACACACTACATATACACAAAGTCGTTTTAGAAGTCGAAAAACTTTTGGCAGCGTTCGAAAAAAAAAAACCAATAATTTAATGTTTGGAATGTTTTTGCTGTTGTTTTTTTTTTTTATTTGTATGTATTTACCAGCATAGTCAAGTGGAGAGAAAAAAGCATCGGGAAGGGTAAATTTCTGTGCACAATTGTTATTTTATCATTAAAGTTATTATTTCTTCAGCTTTGAAAGAGACCCTTTTTTGGTATATAGTGGCCGAAATCAAATCGAATTCATAATATTCTATATTCTTCGTAGCTGAAATAAATATTTCATGAAATTGGACTGCAGGTTCGTGAGGAAGGTATATCCTATTTATCGATTATATCAGTGTAATCAGTATAGGCGGGGAGTTTAACTTGTTTACAGAAAATCGTTTCCAAATGATAAAAGCTATATCATTGGTGTAGTACTCTAAGGATTCTGTGGGCATATTTTGCGTAAGTCTTAAATAAATTTGTTATTTTTTTAATTTTTGGTTTAATTAAAAGACTTCGTCGGCTTGTTTACTTGCTCTTTTTCTCCTTGGGCGGATTGGTTCTGACCTCGTCTCAAAGTAGGGTGGATAAGTGTTTCCTTTATAATCTAAGCGATTGTTGAACGTTAGGTACCATGACTTCATATTTGGCTTTGGAAAAAGAGATTCTGACCTTAGAACCTTCAATCAAATGCTTAACTTTTTTTTATAGAAGTTTCAAGTCTAGAACCAGTAACATTATCTCAACTACATTCAAATCACGTCTTGCTAAAAAAAGTTACTCGCTTTTTAATGACAGTATGTGTTATGCTTGTGTCGTAAAAATACAATGGAACGAAGAGCAAATAATTAATTTTTAAATTAAAAGTTCGTGAATTTTTAATGAAGAAACAGATTTGTGTCATCGATCACCCTCCATATTTTCCTGATCTATCACCATACGAAACCACCATGAAAACTGCCATGAAAGGAGCGTTTTACAATGGTATTCCATCCATTCAAGCAGCCGTGAAACAAGTAAAAAGCGAGTAACTTTTTAACCTGTCAACCAATTTACATGAAGTTGGCTGCGTTAAAACAATGAACCTGTTCAGTAATCGCTGATTTTTATTTCGCGAACTGCGACTTTAGCACTGTTTGCAGTCACTGCGATTTTTAAGTCACAATCGCTAAAGACACTGCGCTCTTTTGGCCAACACTACTTAAAGCTTATGGCCCCTTTAAAATCCGAACGTACATTTTCATTCAAGAAAAGTTAGTCTAAATATCATGGTAGGGTATGTGTTCCATTACATTGCAAATCATTGTTGGTGAGTACCCAAAGATTTTTTGAACTTTGAGATAATTTAATTCTAACTAATTAAGCTATTTTATGAAATCTCCCTTCTCGCGGTACCGATCTACCATATTTATTGTTATATTATATATCTTTAGCTTGTTTTTTATTCGTCGAGCTGATCAAAAATATATAAACTTTATAGGATATTCATAAATTCATTATAAACTTTGCGTGACGGATTTGAAAAAGGACCAAACTATTTACGCCATTTGGAAGAAAATTTTGATTTATAGTATATGCAAAACATATTTTCTATTCTTAAACAATTTTAATCAGAAATCGATTTTTTTAGTGATTAAATTTGAATTAAGAAACAGGGAGTGGCTCAATCACTTAAAATAATAAAATAATAAATTATTTGTATGATGAGTATGAATTTATGCATTAAACGCGCGTTTCACTCATCTTTAAAAAATTATTTTGACATTTGATTGTTATGAATTATTAAAAATTATAATTAGTCAATAATAATTCAATTAAACACACGCATATAATTAATCAGGTTGTTACCATAGACAATTATTATAAAAGCGAAATATTTCGATGAATTGGAACTACTCTAAATATTTACTTTGAATGAAAATGAAGAAATCGAAAGTGAACAGCATTCAAAATTTTAAGTCGCATTGGCTTTGCTGGAAAGTTTTGGGCGCCGCTTACGATAAAGTCGAACTCAAAGTGCCGTATATAACGTACGCCGTACTCATAAATATTACCGTGAGTGTCTGCTATCCATTGCATTTGATGATGTCCGCGCTTCAGAATGGAAGCGTGTCGAAAGATGTTAAGAATCTCTCCATAATTGCGACATGCGCTGCAGCCAGCATAAAGTTTTTTATTTTCACGAAAAACATGAAACTTTGGCCAGCTGCTCTACGACGCTTTCAGCAGTAACTGGATCCATCATAGCTATCGCTATAAGAAAAATCTAATATTTTTCATGGAGCGCTCATTGCGAAAGACCACAGCGATAGCTGGAGGCATGCTTCGTGTGCATGTCGATACTTTCGCGGTGATATTACGCATGAAGAACTAAGAGGTTTCATCGATAACTTCAAAATAAATAAATTAGTTCTCTTATTAAGAAAAAAATTAAAATAAATAATACCAATGTGACATGTTTAACATATTTATTTAAAGGACATTTTTGAAATCAGTTTGGTTTGTAAAAAATATATATGAATTACCATAATGTGCACCAAAATGTGTAAACAAAAGGAGTACCCTGTATACTGGGTAATATATAAATTGATGCCATTTTGGTAATTTAAATCAAAAACTTTGCTAACCGACACTTTTATATATTATACCCAAAGGGTAAAAGGGTATATTTAGTTTGTGCGAATGTATGTAACAGACAGAAGGAGGCAAGATAGACCATATAAAGTATATATATTATTTATCAGCATTGAAAGGAGAGTCGAACTAGTTATGTCTGTCTGTCCGTCTGCCCGTCCGTTCTGCCTCCTGCCGTATGAGAGATTATCTCGGATACTATAAGAGAAAGGCCATATTTGTAAAAAAACTCTCCTGAGCCGTTAAGTGCTCACATGCAAACTGTTTTTCTCTAGACCCATTTTAAGGGTACACCCCATACAAATGTACCCCAAAATTTTGGGTTTTTGCATAAAAACGTCATTGATATACCCGAATTTTTAAGTTTTTGTATGAAAATTCAATTCAATGAGGTATGGTAGCAAAATAGAACCGATCTTAAGGTTCATAAAGATAGGTTACAGGGTACATGAGAACATTTCTTCTAGCAATGTATGAAAAACGAAACGTTTTAAATATTAATGCATATATAAATAAGTATTGCCCCCTTAAAAACCAACAGTCCATGTTTTTGTTTTTATTTGAAAATAGTCATCTGTCAGGAAAGACACCGAAATCTCAGAATTTTGCTGTAATTATTTGGGTGTAAATAATCGAAAATTTGTACCATTACACCGACACTTTGAGTGTTTTCATTGATTCCATAGGGTACCCAATTTTTTTAATATTTTTAATTTCTAAACAAAATTCAAATTTGCTACCTGCCACATTGAAAATGAGACCTTACTGTTCGATTTAATATAAAAAACAAAAAACACTTTTAAAAGTTTTTGGGGTGACCCCTGTATAAATACTCATATAAGTCTCTTTCACCTGACTGGCTGACATAGGTGAGATTGGATTACAGCTCAAAAGGTTGCAGATAGGAAGAAATTTTTACTGTAGATTCGTTTTATAATGAAACTTTCGACTAAGAAGGGATTTTGGGAAATTTTGTCAAAGGGTTTAGACACTTAATTATTATATACAGGGTCCGCCACGTAACTTTTTTTTTTTTTTAAATGCAATAAAAACAAAACGGTTCATCCGATCATCAAATTTATTTTTTTCATATTTAAGTACAATCCTTCCGGTTACTTATGGAATATAAGTTCGTTCAAATGGCTGCCTCGGCTGGCCTTGCAGTACGCCATTCGGTCGACCCAAGGGCCAACATTTCCGATTGTTTGCGGCCGTATTTCGGCAATGGCGACGCGCATGTTGTCCTTCAAAGCGAATTGTCGCACATAAATAACCTTGTCTTTGACGGCGCCCCACAAATAATAATCCAACGGTGTCAAATCACAGCTCGAGGACGGCCAAACGACATCAGAATTTCGGCTGATAATTCGGGCTCCGAAAACAGTGCGCACACAAGATCGATCGCAATGTTGGCTGTATGGCACGGTGCGCCGTCTTGCTGGCCCCAAAAGATGTCCAAGTCCTCGTCTTCGATTTCCGGGAAGAACCAATCCGTTAACATGGCGCGGTAGCGTTCGCCATTGACCGTAACGGCGGCTCCTGCCGCATTTTTCGAAGAAAAAATGGGCCAATGATGCCAGACCCAAAATCCGCACCAAACAGTAACTCTCTGAGGATGCATTGGCTTCTCTTCGATCACGTGCGGGTTTTCCGTCCCCCAAATATGACAATTTTGCTTATTGACGTAGCCGCCAAGATGGAAATGAGCTTCGTCGGAAAAGATGATTTTTTGGTAAAATTCCGGGTCTTCGGCCAAGCGCTCATCTGCCCATTCGGCAAAGGCAAACCGCATCGGATGGTCTCGTGGCTTCACCCATAACCAATTGAACTTGGTACGGTGTCATACCAAGGTCTTTTTCAAAAATTCGCCTAAGGGACGTCGTGGATATGTCCAATTGTTGAGAGCGACGCTTCACTGATGTTCCGGGCGCCTCACGCACACTCTCGGCTACAGCAGCGATATTATCGGCAGTACGCACTGTTTTTGGTTTCTCACGCGTTGGTTTATCAATAATTGTGCCGGTTTCTCTCAATTTTTTTCAAAAGAAAGCGCACTACGGAGCGGACGGTGCTTCTGTCTTCGCCTCATTTCCGTGCGTAATTTTCGCACACATTCTGCAACATTACCATAATTTTCAAAGTAAAACTGCACTATTTTAACGCGTTCCTCAATCGTATACACAACTATTTTTTCGTTCAGCGGAAGGGATAAAACTAACTTTCTGTACAATCAGAT
>JAEIFJ010000455.1:0-53697 GCA_018903435.1 Leucophenga varia | reverse complement strand
TAAACTAGAGATGGGCGTCGGGCGGGAATCCCGGGATCGGGATCCGCCCGATCCCGCGGGTCCCCGCGGGCGGGATCTGGGGGTCGAGGCGGGATCGGAAAACTTTTTAAAAGTTCGGGAAGATAGCTCGACTATCCCGAAAACTCCCGAAAATTTTAAAAGTTTCCCACCCGACAATCCCGAAAAAAATTTCGGGACCCGAAATTTTTTCGATTGGGCGGGATCCGCGGGATTCCCGCTTGACGCCCATCTCTAGTATAAACGATCAGTGGAAGCGTACCTCAAACTCATTAGCCACGGCAGCCAAAGAGGTTATTGGCTTTACTAATCCTTGAAGGCAGACATGGTACGATGAGGAATGTCGCGTCGCTACTGCAGAGAAGAATATGGCACGACAAAGAACTCTGCAGGCGGGAGCAACACGAGCTGTTGTTGAGCGATATAGGGAGAAACGGAGAGAGGAAAACGCCTGATCAGACGAAAGAAACGAGAACTGGAAAGGCGTGAAGTGGAGGAGATTGAGATGATGGGTAGTAGAAACGAGGCGCGTGGTTTTTATCAAAAAATCAAACGTATGACCGATGGTCATAAGCAAGGAGCTTCGTTCTGCAAGAATGAACAAGGAAACATGGTAACAGATGTATAGGAATCACTAAGGCTGGAGCCACCAAGCTATAACGAGGTCTCAGAAGTCACACAAAGGCTTAAAAATATCAAAGCGGCAGGCGCAGACGAATTACCCGCAGAGTTATTTAAGACCGACGGCGACGAGTTGTTTCAATGTATGCATCAACTCTTGTGCAAAATATGGTCTGGTGAGCTTATGCCTGATGACTGCAACCTAAGAGTCCTGTGCCCAGTCTTTAAGACTGGGCGTATTCATTCAAAGACAACATGTGAAGATAACTGTCAAGCATAGCAGCGGCATCATCATGGTTTGAGGATGTTTCACACGGTGGAACGTTGGTCCTCTGCAAAATTAGAAGGTATCATGCGCAAATAGGATTATTTAAGTATTTTGCAAACCCATCTTCCCAATTTTACGAAGAAAAGTGCTTATCCCGAAAAAGAAATTGTTTTCCAACAAGATGGTGATCCAAAGCACACGTCAAAAATTGTCAAGGAATTGATGGGAAAACAAAATTTTCAAGTAATGGCTCAGAGTACCGACCTCAATCCCATTGAAAATCTTTGGTCTATCGTGAAAAGACGGCTTGGACAGTATGAGGCAGAACCAACAAGTATGGGCAACCTATGGGATCGCGTAAAAGTGGCTTGGTATCGAATTCCAAAAGAAATTATTCATAATTTAGTAGGGAGTATGCCAAATCGAGTGAATCAAGTTATTGCTAAATTGGGTTTATGTACAAAATATTAAAAATTGTTAAGTTCGTGAATTTTCTTGAAACGTGCAAAAGTGAGTTTTTGTGGGTTACTTTTGTTTTTTCTTCCCAATTCTTTTAGTTGATCTCATTTTTCCTTTTTGCTATATTTTATTTTTGATAATAATAAACATAAAAAAAAACAAAATTTGATTTGCTTGTACAGTATGTCCCAGATTAATAGGGGCACCCAGTTTTTTAACTATAAAATTTTTTCTACTTTAACAAACTGCATCAAATTTTTTTTGTGAATAATAGTATTGAATTAACGAATATTAACAAAATATGGAGAGCTTTATTTGATTCGTTCGCTAATTTTGGCAGCTTTTGTGGAAAAAGTGGTGTCCCAAATTAATAGGGTACTTAAAAAAATTAAGTTCTTTGGTTATAAAAATGATTTTATCCTTATTAAAACCTTAAAACTATGATTTATTTAAAATTTATGATCTTCTCTTAATGTAACAACATTTTTCAACACCATTTACTTCCAAACTTTAAATGTAATATGTAGAATAGCACTATAAAGTAACACTGAAAAAAATAGCGTCAAAATTTGGGCTTAAACGGTTCAGAACATTTCAAGTTTATAAGCCTCGTATAAACGAACAGAGCATTTATATGTCTATAGATATATATATTGGGTTGTTCAATAAGTAATGTCGTATCTGTGGTCGAATTTTACGGTTTAACATACTTAAATTATCCGATTTAAGTCAAATATGCACCGTTTTGTTCGCAAACTTATTGCCATTTAGAAGGCAACTTCATTATGCCCCCCTTTATCTTCAGTTACCATCCGATTTTAAAATGGGTCGAGTTCGTTCCGTTTCAGCAGTGTATTTATTTATTTATTTGCAACTACATATTATATTAAAACAGTTGCTTACACTACGATGGTACAGTTCACTTATAACTAAAAACTTACACACTAAAGCTCAGAAGAAAAGAAAAAAATATCACAAGCGTTTCTACGAGGATTGGCCTACCAGTACGGGGTACATCTTTGACATCCACTACACTACAACGAAATCGATTGGAAGCAACGCTGTGCTATGCGAATCGTAACAGCATCGGGTCCATAAACTTCACAAATTTTTTCGGCCGCCTTCGTTGGATTTTTACCTCTCAGGTAGTAAAAATGTAAAATATGGCGAATTTCTTGCTTGGTGGACTCCATCTTTGGCGCGCTATAACTTGAGACTGAAACATATGATCACAACACAGTCTGGGTGTCCTTGTAGCTCTGGGTGTCCTCTTTAAATTTCCGTACAGGATGACACGATGCGTTTAATACAACCTAAGATATGTTAAAGAGACGCCATCTATTGCAAAAATACGACATTACTTATTGAACAACCCAATATATATAGTGTCCCACTGAACCAAAAGCTCGTAGGAGAAAGATAAGCGAAAGAAATTATCGCTCAGTTTGTGGCCGTGAAAGTTTCGTTCTCGAACTATCACGCAAGATTCGTTTGCAAGCCTTTTACGACACAAAAAAAAATGTAAAAAAAAAAATATACTGACTATGAATTTCATTCATGTTTTTTTCGCGGCAAGCAACCATCCTAGGGGCTCTTCTCTCTCTCTTTCCAATTATTATTATTATTATTTTATATATGTTGTATAATTTTTTGCTAGAACCATTAGTTAATATTTGTTTCAATTATATACATACAATTTCAAAATACATTTTATTTTATTAATAAACTTATTAAAATTTCAACAAGCCTTATCTGACTTTGAATCATTTGGGGTCGCGCGACCTCTTAACTCACAACGCCAAGCCTTATGTTTAAAGACGCCTGTTTAAGTTTTTAATATGGAGAAAAAACTATCGCTTCATTTATCATATTCGATAGTTTTGCGACACCTTCGTTTCTCTTATCGCTTTCGAGCTCGAATGCGATAGTTTTGATAGTCTCGCTTGACGCTTGCTTTATATATCATATTCGAGCTCGAGCGCGATAGTTTTGCGAAAGTTTTGCGATACTCTCGCTCAACGCTCGCTTCATGTATTGTATTCGAGCTCAAGCGCGATAGTTTTGCGATACTATCGCTCAACGCTCGCTTTATATATCATATTCGAGCTCGAGCGCGATAGTTTTGCGATACTATCGCTTAACGCTCGCTTTATATATCATATTCGAGCTCGAGCGCGATAGTTTTGCGACACCTTCGCTTCTTTTATCGTTTTCGAACTCGAGCGCGATAGTTTTGCGATACTCTCGTCAGATGCTCGTTTTTTGGTTCAGTGGGATAGTATATATAGTAAATATACACAGTATGTTCAATAAATAAGGGACTTCTTGTCTATTTTTTTCTCTATTTTTTGTCTATTGAACGTTGATAACATTTTTAATGACAGTATGTTTTGTGCCTGTGTTGTGTTTTTACGACAAAAGCACAAAACATATTGTCATCAAAAAAGCGAGTAACTTATTTACCTGTCAATGGGAATACATTTCTTTGAATCGCAAAAGATGTCGTAAAAAGCTTGGAAACGGCTACTGAAGTGAGTTGCAAATGATATCGTGAACGTCTCGAAAACGGATCGAGCGCGACACTTCGAGAACGAATATATATATATATATATATATATATGTATATTCGATAGATAAATAACATTAAGGGGGTATTCTAGTTCGCCAGACTGTTTTTAGACCATTTAAAAAAAAAAGGGAAAGTCATATTTGATTGGAGTTTTTTTTATTCAAGTATAAATTAATGAAAGTTAATAAAAGAAACTCCGCGGGTTTTTTTACGAGGGTTTTGTAATAAGTTATCGGCCTTCAAAGTACCTTGTCAAAAAAAAAAGGTATGGTGCTGGCGGCCACGATTCTGGGTCTCCGGGTTGTCTGATATGAAAAGTAAATATGGGGTTATAATCAGTAAAGATGTAATTCTCGTCCGTACCTCAAACTCGTTTTTTTGACAAAATGGCGGCCTTTTAAAAAGAAATTTTGTTTTAAGGCCATTTTTTTTTTGTTTTCCGTTTAAAAAAATAGCAACAAAAATTTTAAAATTATGATTGAGATACGGACGAGAATGGTGACAATTCTGCGTCGAGTGCAACTAGTTTCATCAAAATCGGTTCAGAATTACGGGCGGCATCGTGGTCGCCACTTCGAAAAACGTGGTTTCGAGATAAACGAGTTTAAAGTTGGAATTTTTGTTTTTGCATACAAAAAAAGCTAAATGAAAAATATAAGTATGCAGTTTTAGAAGTTCGACAATTATGCGTCGAAATCGGTTCAGAAGAACCGGAGAAAACTTGCCTGACAGTTCAAAAACGTAGGTTCAAAAAAAAAAGACGAAAAAAATTTTTTTTTTTACAAGAAAAAGCCGTTTTTTGAATATTTAAGTTATTTTTGGCGAAAAAAAGAAGTGAGGTGAAAAATGAAAGTATGCAGTTCGACAATGGTGACAATTCTGCGTCAATTGCACTTGGTTTCATAAAAATTGGTTCAGTACAATATAATTAGCAATCTCAACGCATACGTATGTTTAGTAAGCAAATCTCATTTTCGCGAAGACATTGGTCGACAAAATTGGCTGTATATTCTAAAGTATTTCGAATATCAAAAAATCATTTTTCAAGCGATATTCTCAAATATCCAAGCTATAAAAAAATGCAAAAAAAAATCGAAAAAAAATTTTTCTCGAACCATAATACCCCCTTAACAGGATATGATGAGTTAGTTAGACCAGGACCGCATAACGTAATTCACAAAGAGGAAATAAAAAAAACGTGAAAAACGGAAAAAGAGGCAAGAAAAAGAAAAATGTTTCGCTCTAACATTCACATCATAAATTAAAAATTACTCACCAGTATGCTTAAGATATTCAAGTTCTTCAGTCATTTTTGTAGCAAGAGCTTGAAGGTAGCTCCGTGCATCCTTTTCATCTGAAACCCATTGAATAATTTCTGACATTTGTCGCTCCCAATGGTTAATCGCTTCTCGTTTAAATCTGAAAAACAAAATACAACTTGCATAAGAATTTTACCTTTATAAATTATATATTATAGGTATTAATAGTACATAGGGCACTTTATTGACTGAAAGTATTTGCTTACTTTTTTAAACTCACAACAACAAAATATACAGAATAAAAAGTAATAAAAGCTATTAATAAAACTAATAAAACTATTTTCAATTAGTTCAAAAAATAAAAAATGTTTAATACATTACTAGTAGTAATGTTTTCTCTCTGTAAATTAAATACTTAAAATAAAATCAGCTTATTTAATATTAATAATAAAATAATTTAAAAAAAATAAGCAGACCCATCGCACATTTTTCCAATATGTTACACTTACAAAAATATAAAAATACATGCTGAAGTACCCGGCCTTGATCGGCTGTTCAAAAATTTTTGTGACACCAACCTCTTTTACCAATGCCCATTTTTCCAATCGATCATATTTTTTTTTTGAATACCCAGTTTCTGTATATTTTTAATATTTTTTATATGGGGTTTCTCCGCCCACATTAGATCATACTTCTCCCGTTCCTATTGTTATCAACGCTGAGTTTCATTCCGTAAGATCAAATACTTCCAAAATATTTACATCGCCCGCCGATCAAATTTATACGAAACTTCATTTATCTACTTCAATTATTTGCAAAAATATGAAATTTTTTTTTTTGGTTTGTTTATATGGTGCCATCGATATTCACATTTTTCAAATAAATTTTCCTTCCGTTTTCCTATTGGCATATGTAACGAATTTTATTTTTATTGATTAATTATTTGGAAAAGTATGATAAATTTTTATTTTTGGATCGCTAAGGTTACGCCTACTGCTAGTTTTTTCCACTTTTCCGGTTCAGTATCATATATACCGAATTTCATTTCACGAATTCAAATATTTGTAAAAATATGATTAATTTCTGAATAGATTCTATGGAGCCAAGTTTTTTGTTTTTTGCACTTGTGCAAGCGATGTAGTTAATTATATCTTTAAACTGCAGCTTATTGCTTGATAATTCACACTGAATCTAAATTTTGACTTAAACTACAGAACTTTTATTCTAACTTAAAAGAACCGCTGCCGCCAAATCGACATCGCTGCCTAATCTGCGCTTGCAACGTTTTATATTTCGCTGCAGTCTTATTTCGGTTGTTTATTTCCTTCCAAAGATGCAGACATTAGGTCAGCATAATTTTAAAGTTTTTATGCTAATGCTTTATTCTTAGCTGTTATTTTTATTGTGTGACCAATGCACCACGATAACTTATATCCGGTCTTTAAAGCTGCACTCCAAGTCGACTCATGGGTGTTGCGGAAACGTATTCAGGTACGGCTAATTTCAGCGGTACTAAAATAAAACGCTAGGGGTGGCTTCTCGAATATAAAAATCAACATGGAGGACGTAAAAGGGAAAAAGCGAGTTGGGATGTAAACCCAAATGTCGGTGGAAGGCATGGAAGGCATGGTGTGGAAAAATCCTTTCTGCGTGTCGCCAGCGATCACACCTCTGTTGCAGTCGGAGAAGGCCAAAACAGTTGAAAAGCTACTGCCAAAAAAACATAACAAAAGAGCAAAGATGCCACGCAGTCCTTTTGATAAGGGCTTGGCTCGGTGATAGCAGCAGCTTCACCCCATAGGAGATGCGCATGCTGGCCTGGGCCGACCAACGAATAAAAGAGGGTCGTAAGCACTATGCCCAGAGGCCGGCCATAAAGGTCTCGAGCGGCGCACATGTCAATTTAATCGAGGAACAGATGTCTGCAAAGCGTCATGGCTCGAGTGAGACGGTAAAGGCGGACGTGCCTATGAGCAAACGACCGCGTAAACCAAATAAAAAACCAAGAGAGACTGCTAGCGATGTAGCAAAAAGTCATCATGTCGTTGCGTTACGTATTGATCCCAACAAGAAAATAGCAGAAGATAAGTGGAAAACCGTGGAGTCAAATCTGCTTGAGGCTATCAGTCAGGCTCCCATTTTAAAATTAGTGATTTACTTTCAAATAAAGTTTTATAATATTATAATTCTTAAACAGTTGAAGCATATCAATATAGGAGTTTCTGTGTGATCGTTAGTTGTTCAAATATGAACACGAGCTTCTTGTGGATTATCATATTCAATACGCGATAAGAATAGACAAGATATCCCGCAGCGACAATATTTTTAAACCCACACAGAAGTCATAACATTTTACGATCGTGCTAAGTGACGCTCAGCACTGAAGTCGCATCAAACATGTTCAGCGATGACCCTTGACTCCTGCACGCATGATCAATTCTCCGCTTAAAATAGATAAGCTATTTTTATAGTCATATTCATTGTAAACATACACATAATATTGTAAAACACATACAAATACAGTCCACTTTGTAATAGAAATAGAAATTGTATATAAGCATGTAATTTTCATAAATAAAATTAGTACCATACAACTACTCAAACATGTTTGTTTTCTCCAAGTGAGATTAGTAAACATAAATTTTAAATGTTAGTATATAATGCTATATTGCCATTATATATTAACATTTCTTTTGAAGTTCTATAACAGAATTCAACTGTGCACGTTATTGTACAATAGTCATTGTCTAACTTGTGTTGAAAAGCCGCAACAGGTTCTGGCACATCCACATTAGTTACAAAGCATTTTTTTCAAGTCCCATGTTGACGTCTCACATCCGATCACGCAGAAACTATATTGATAATATAAGTATTTATTTGAAAAATAAATTACTAAGTTTTAGTGATTTCGAAAATGAGAGTCTGGCTGTATGCTCCTGAGAATGGAAAACCCTGAGGCACAACCTACCACTTTCGATGGAGCTGGCTGGCCTTATGGTGTAAAAATCATCAGCTGTAAAAACGAGCTCACCCTTAAATATAGGGTGAGCTCGTGTCTGCGATGAGCAGTCCGTGGGAAGGTGCCAAGCGGAACTAGCATTCCGTCCGTGTCAAAGGTTAAGGTGCTTTTCCCTAAAGCTGTGCCACAAGAGCAGGCACTAGAACTCCTCCAATGGCAGAATCCTGACGTGCCAACTGGAGTTTGGCCGGTACTTCATGTAGCTACACCCGACACCAAGGGCCAGCAAAGATCCTGCAGATCAACAAGGAAGCCGAGGATATCCTGTATCCATGATTTAAGAAGATGGCGTGGGAAGTTGGCAGGTGGCGAGGTGGAGAAGGACCTTGGCTTATAAGCCCTGGTCCGTAGCCAATAGCTTAGACATCTGCGACACGGTCTCTGAAACCATTGCAGATGATGAAGGGGAAGGCGATGTCACGCATGTAGCAGCAAGTGGAATACATCCAAATAAACTTACACATAAGCAAAATGGCGTCGATGAAGCTCCTTCTTAAATTGGAGAAAGGGCTTAAACTTGCAAACACTCAACCTTTTTTCCCTGATAACCGTAAGTTGAGCACGAACAGCCATTTAAGTAAGAAAAGGCATCTATGCCTACTTAATATCTAAATACAGCACCGATGACCTGACAGTTGTGGCGCTAGAAGGATGCAGAGATGAGCCAATAATTATGGCATTCTGCTACATGGCGCATGATCGGGATGAACCACCCGGGGAACTGAGAAGGCTAGCTCAAAGAGGCAGCCTTGTATTGTTGGGACGGACGCCAATGAACATAACACAGTATGGGGCATCCCAGACACAAATGATAGAGGTGAGTCTCTTTTAAACTTCTTATTACAATTTAACTTAAACATAGAAAACATTGGGGAGGTACCAACTTTTGTAGGACTCACCTTGTCCAATGTACTCGACTTAACCTTTACACATGAAATGGCTACGGAAGTGTCTGAGTGGAGAGTTCTCAACAAACCCACTTCTCCGACCACAAGTACATCCAAATCAAATTTGATCAAAGACCAATTAAATAAAGCCTTCAGGAACCCCCGAAGCACAAACTGGGCGAAGTTCCAAAAGTCAGTTGAGAAAGATCTGTCAGAACCGCCAAACATATCTTCAGTTAGAGATGTTGAAAAATGCCTAAAAAAAACATTACGCTTCACCTAGCAGAAGCGTACCATAACAGCTGTAAACCATCCATTAGCAAAATTCTAAGCTTAAGGAACAAAAGAATGAGTTGCAAGGGATTTTCAGACTCGCCAAACATGCAGAGGAAGAAATGATATGAATCCAAGACGGATTCAGGTGTGGGTACTGTATATTGCGGTATACTGCGATATACGGTGCTATACTGCGAAGAGCCGAATGTCTTGTGTAAATTATCGGACCACTGTAGTATTTTCTGGCAGAGGTTTTCGGAATACGGAAAGTTGCGGAGGTAATACGACAAATTAAAGACGTCCATCTGCTCCAGATATGTCCTAAAGAGCATGGAAATAATAGATGATCTATGTATTTCAAAAAAGGTCCACATCTACTGGACTCCCAGCTATCAGAGCATGGGCGGTAATGAGATGGCGGACAAGCTAGCAAAAGAAGGCGGTGGCTCAGAGGGAAACAATATATCTACCAATCTCACTAGAGACACTATATTGTAGCCTGTCTCCAAAATAATGTGCAAGAATCATAGCAAAAAACTATGGCAGTACCAGCTGCAGCTCCACAGGAGAGACTCTAACAGGTCGTTGCATAGCGGCTGCTCATGCTAAAAAGCTAGGAATAACCAACGAGGATAGTTGCAGGAAATGCATAGATCGTGGTACCCTAGAGTGCCTGGAGCACTTACAATGCGAAGGACCAGATATCTCCAAAATAAGACTGAAAAACCATGGCTGACCCTGGATAGCATCACTAGAAGATTCTGTCAGATTGTTGCCTAGTTAGCTTTTAACTTTCGCAAAACACGATAAAATACTACAGAAATACTGAACAACCTTCGAATAGGCCTGCCTAAATTACCTATTTTAAAGCTGGACCGATACACATCTACAAAATGTCACTGAAAATGGTTGATTTGTTATTATGTTGGACCAAAAAAATCACATCACATTAATGAAATTGATGGAGTGGTTTTGGAGTCTATAAAAGACGAACACCGTGACAGGCGATTTTTAATATAATAAAATTCTGAATCGATTACTTGGACACAACGGCCACCAACTGTCTATCCAAAACGCTGTATAGGCTAGTTTCAATACTTGTGACAATAAAACTGATGGTTTTAATGGTCTTGCCTAACGATTTTGTTTTCGTTTTTATGGCTTAAACATGTCACAGACTTTTTTGGAGGCATTATCAAAATTTAGAAATCAATCATTTAACTTTTACTGTTATAGCAGCATTAGAGGGAAACATTTCCGTTCTTTGGAAATTCAACTACGAATCTATCCATCCATTGTGTCCATCATGAAATTGTATTCTAACTATTGATAAACGAATTTTTTTAATCAGTCTACTGTCAAAATTCGCAATTGATTCCGGGTTTTATCGCCCCTGCTCTTGTAACAGAAGGTTCAAGCTTTAATTTAAACGAAATTTCGAATTTCTATCACTTCAGGTTAATCTGATATATATGATAATAGTCAAAAAATGCGTCTTTTACTTTTCCCAAAATTTCGATGTGATGAAAAATTTTTAAAACTAGTCCGATGCTTGAATCATTCTCGGGGCCAACCTGTGTAATTTGCCCGCACAAGCAAAGAGTACCACCACATTAGACAACCCTCAGGATAAGGTTGGTTCGCAGGGAGTGGTCCCTCAACCGGAAAACAATTTAAAACCATAAGAACACACGAACCATGGATAAGACGCCTAGAAGCAACAAAACTACTCCAGGTGGCAGACACACAAGTGAAAATCCACCCGAGGTGAGATCCGCGGGAGTGGCAGGGATTCTGGATGCCCCAAATACCGTTAAATCTGCTTCTCATGACAACAAACCTCGGAAAAGATTTAAGGAACACGATTTAAAAATATGCATCTCAAACGATTGATCCTTTAACAGGGATGGTGCAACAGAACAACTGATTATCACTCTTGGTAGATTTAGGGCTGATATTACACACATCCAGGAAATGCGTTGGATTGGAAACGGACACCTAGAAAAAGTAACGTGCGGCATCTACTACATTGGCAATGAGAGTCAACGCATATTTAGATGTGGCTTCGTGGTAAGTAGGAAGCCACGTGGGATACGCATCAAAGCTAAATTATTCAACATTAGCTTAATATGTGTAAACGCCTCGATATTGCAAAAAAGACGATGTAAAGAAAGATGCATTCTATGAGCGCTTAGAACGACTTTATGAGCGCTGCCCCAAGCATGACATAAAAATTGTCATCGGTGATTTCAACGCCCAAATTGGGAGAGAAGAAATCTTTCGCCAAACCATCGGAAAATTTAGCCTACATGACATCACTAATATTAATGGAGAATTTGCCGCGGGCCGTAACATGGTCATAAGTAGCACCAAATTCCAACACGTCGACATCCACAAGGCAACTTGGCGCAGTGGCGTCTCAGGCGTCCGTACCCAAAAAGACCACGTGCTAATCGATAATTCCCGACGAAGAGTTGATTTGATGTATGCATCAACTCATATGCTATATATGGACTGGTAAATGCATGTCCAGCGATTGGAACGTAAGTGTGCTCTGTCCACTCCTTAAAAAAGGAGACTCTGCAATTTGCACAAATTATTGCAGTATAAGTCTCACACAAATCGAGTACAAAATTCTATCTGGTTTACTGTGCAATAGGCTGAAACCGTATGTAGCAAGTACTGTTGGACAATACCAGTGCGGTTTTAGACCGAAGAGGTCGACCACCGACTCCATATTCACGCTGAGCCAGATCCTGGAAAAGACCAAGGAGAAGACACTAAAAAAGGCTTCAGACAGGGTGATGCGTTGTCGTCCGACTAATTTAATCTCTAGTTGGAGTACATTCTGAAAAAAATGCTGACACATCGATTTGAAGCGCAATATTGTCTTAGAAGAAACTATGCTGCTTGTGTATGTCGACGTAATCGCCAAAAATCCGCGTAAAGTGCGCAGGGCTTTCAAAGAGTTACGAAAGTAACATCGTGCAATTACACCTTCGAGGTTATAAAAAACTTCGTCTACTTGGGCTCTCAGAAAAACAAGATAAATAACACAAGCCTAGAAATTAGACGAAGAATTACTCTGGCTAACCGATGGTCTCGGTAAGCAAATTATATAACGACATTGATATAGTCAGGCGCATTAAGTATAAACGATTGCACTGAGCTGGTCACGTGCTTCGAATGGATGAAGAAGCTGCAGCGAGAACGGTGTACGACAAAAACGTGAAGGGGGCACGATAGCGGGGACGACCGCCGCTGCATTGAAAGGATCAGGTCCTGGAGGACGTTCGGACGATTGGGTTTCAAAATTGGTATAGAGTAGCATTGGACCACACCAACTGGGTTAATACCCTAAGTGATGCCCAGGCTTGCAATAAGCTGTAACGGCCACTCATACATATATATATATATATATATATATATATACAATATATATATATATATATATATTATTTTATTACCTTGTTATAGCCAAGGTAACTACTAAACTCAGCACAACCTCGAAGACAGACATGGAACGATGAGGAATGTCGCATTGCTTCTGCAGAGAAGAATAACCCACGACAACGAACTCTGCAGGCGGGAGCACCACGAGCTAATCAGACAGAAGAAAAGAGAACTGGAAAGGCATAAAGTGGAGGAGATTGAAGTGATGGCTAGCAGAAACGAGTCTCGATGATTTTGTAAAGAAATCATGCGTATGACCGAAGGTTATAAGCAAGGAGCTTCGATCTGCAAGGATGAACATGGAAACATGGTAACAGATGTCCAGAAGCCACTATGTGGGGCGATGTCGGGAACAATTCCGCCAGCGGAGATGATGAACATCTGAGTCCCCCCGACCGATGATAGACCTCCTGTGGAGCCACCAGACTATGACGAGCTCTTAGAAGCTATACAAAGGCTTAAAAATAAAAAGGGGAGGCCCAGACGACCTACCCGCAGACTTATTTATGAACGGCAGCAAGGAATTGGACATATATATGCATCAACTCTTGAGAAAAATAAGGACTGGTTAGCGTATGCCTACTGACAGGAACCTTAGTGTCCTATTCGCAGTTTTGAAGAAAAGTGATCCTGCCGTCTGCGCAAAGTATCGCGAAATAAGTCACCTTCCGATTTGTGTCAAGTATGGGCGCAGTACATGATTGAAATAGGATAATTCTAAAATATAGCCTCATACCAACCATAGTCATATATTCATTTAAGGGGTTACATACAGTCAGGAGGTCGAAAAAAAGGCGTTTTTCAAGAATTTTTTCTAAGCAAACTATTTGGTTTATTGATTTGAAACTTGGCAGGTATATTATGACAACCTTAAACTATATTCACATATGTTTTATTGCCAAAAATAATTATCGGGAACGTTGATATTGCCAATTTTGCAGAGGTCCGAAAAAAAAGGCCTTTTGTGGTGTGCACGATATCTCTGGACTGGATCATCCAAAATTCAAAAACCAAATAAATCACAATAATAAAATAAATAATCTAGTGATTAATCGAAGGAATTAGACAAAAAAAAATTTTTGACAAAATGGCGGCTACTCAAAGCAAAAGGTTCGATTTTCAACCAAAAATTGGCTCTTTAATTGTTTTTAAAAATAAGAAATTTTCATCGGATGGGGAAATCCTTCGATTAATTACTAAAAAATATAATTAAGAAGCTTGTGTAAAAATTTCAGACCGATCGGTTCAGCCGATTCTGAGAAATCTTGCACACCGACTTTGAAAACACCGTTTCGAGAAAAACGCGTTTAAAGTTTTAAAAGCACTTTACTTTACTGCGAGATCTCTCGGCGCGCCTTCACTAATGTATCTATAACTGCGAAAATATTCGTCGAATCGACTTGAAATTCTGTGTGTGTACACTCAGATATAGATATATTAAGAAAATGCAAAAAAAAAAATCGATTTTTTGAAAATCCTAACTGTATATAACCCCTTAAGAAAGTTAGAAAATAATTGTGTTCCACCGAAGTAAAAACTTTTCCTTCACTTAGCCTAATGTACATTAGGTTTGTTTCTAAACAACAACAGTACAGTGCTATTAACATACATAGTACTACTAACATACTTTAATGCTGTTCTCCACATATATGTATATATATCATATGTAACTTACCACTACCCTCGGCCACTTTGACAGTTTGATCGTCCCGATTAAGAATAGCAAATAGTGCTTAAGTATTGCAAGGTCATAAAATGTATCTTACAACTAAATACAATGTTTTTTTTTAAGTATTTATATTTTTGATCAGGCCGACAAGCAGAATCGATCTACCCTTATCCGTCTGTCTATCTGTATGTCTGTATGTCCGTCTGTATGTTTCTTCGCAATGCATTTGGCCAGTACAAAAGGTATTAAGCTAAAACTTAGAACAAATGCTTTTCACTCTAACGACTAAATCAAGCATGAAAATGCAAGTAACACGCTTATTTTTAGGAATAGCCCCCATACAAGTTAACCAGTTATTTTTGAGTTTTTGTATAAAAATAGTAATTTAAGAGTATGTAAGCTTCAGTTCCACCGAAGTTAATGGTTTTTTCTTGTTTTGCAATCTTTTGCTATTATAAATGTGTATGGTGTTTGCGTAAATTCACATACATAAGTAACAACTTGTCTATCAATTGTCCAAAATCTTTATTACAGTCCGTCCCAAATTAATAGGGGCAGCCAGTTTTTTAAGGATAAAATTTTTTTCTACTTTAACAAACTGCACCAAATTTTTTTGGTGAATTATAGAATTGAATTAACGAATAACAACGAATATGTTCTTGAAAAGAAATAATAACCAATGTTTTGGCTACAGTTTTTGCGAAGAACACAATATCCTATCTCTGTTTGTTTTTGAGCTACAGCCATTCTCCTTGAACCTGCGAAATAATCACTCTTCCACATTTAAGGTAAATTTCACAATTCCACCCGTCATTTAAAAGCTAGAAGAGATAAAAAGATGTGCTCTTCGGGAAAATAAAGGAAACTAACAGCTACTCACTTGTCTCGAAGAACACAAGTTGCTATCTCTTCTAGTTTTGAAACTATGTGGCATTATTTTATACATTTTTCCACTTTTCATACAAATTGTATGGTTTTGAAGTACCATTAAATATTTTAAATTTTTAAACATTCCTTTTAACAATATGTATTCATCATCGATCTTGTCACCCTAACGCTATTGTTTATGTTTTTGTTCGCTGCTGTAAATATTTTTCTTAATTTTAAAATAAAGTTAATTGCACTGCAATTTATTGTTTTAAATTTACCGAATTAGTGCATTAATCTTTAGTGACATTAAAAAAGCTGAAGTGCTTAGTGTACGAAGTGTGCTAAAGAAAATATAACTCTGTAAAAATTTTCGGCCAGTGGAGCGCCAAGAAATTTTTCTAATTGCCAAGTGTGATTGAAAGAGATAGCGAATATTAGCTGAGTTCAAAGTTCAGCTTTCATTGTAAAAACATTGTAAAAAACATTATAAATTGCATACTTTTAGGCTTATCTGCAAACTTTAATCTTATTAAGGTGACCGGCTACACCGTTCTAATAAATTATTTTATTTGTAATTTTATTTAACATTTTTTGAAATGCTGTGTTGCTGCAACAAATGTTCAAACAAAAAAAATACAACAACTCCAGTTTTCGTTTTGTGTGCTGCTGGTTATGTGATGAAACTGCTCACATCAAATGTGCTGGCCTAAATGGCACAATCTTCGATCGACTCACCATATCGGACACGGATAAACCGGGAGGCTTACGCTGGTCATGTCCTCGTTGCTTCCAACTTGAAGGTGATTTCGCTCGAATGTTTAATACAGTGCGAAATAGCGTATCGGCAATTGATAAGACTATTAAGCAGCTCTCTAAAGAATTGGACAAAAATATGAAATTGTTTGGAGAGTATGACTTTCAACAATCGCCAAGAAGAAAGAAGTCCAAACCTCTTGACTTACCTCCTTCTCTAACTGCACCTTCCGAATTACCACTTATTAATTTAACATCGTCGCCTGCGCCTATGAGCTGTACTCCAACCGATTTTCATTCGTCACAAGAACCGACAATGCCAGAAATGGTTCTACCCATAATTGAAAAGACCACGTGCTAATCGATAATTCCCGACGAAGAGTTGATTTGATGTATGCATCAACTCATATGCTATATATGGACTGGTAAATGCATGTCCAGCGATTGGAACGTAAGTGTGCTCTGTCCACTCCTTAAAAAAGGAGACTCGGCAATTTGCACAAATTATTGCAGTATAAGTCTCACACAAATCGAGTACAAAATTCTATCTGGTTTACTGTGCAATAGGCTGAAACCGTACGTAGCAAGTACTGTTGGACAATACCAGTGCGGTTTTAGACCGAAGAGGTCGACCACCGACTCCATATTCACGCTGAGCCAGATCCTGGAAAAGACCAAGGAGAAGACACTAAAAAGGCTTCAGACAGGGTGATGCGTTGTCGTCCGACTAATTTAATCTCTAGTTGGAGTACATTCTGAAAAAATGCTGACACATCTATTTGAAGCGCAATATTGTCTTAGAAGAAACTATGCTGCTTGTGTATGTCGACGTAATCGCCAAAAATCCGCGTAAAGTGCGCAGGGCTTTCAAAGAGTTACGAAAGTAACATCGTGCAATTACACCTTCGAGGTTATAAAAAACTTCGTCTACTTGGGCTCTCAGAAAAACAAGATAAATAACACAAGCCTAGAAATTAGACGAAGAATTACTCTGGCTAACCGATGGTCTCGGTAAGCAAATTATATAACGACATTGATATAGTCAGGCGCATTAAGTATAAACGATTGCACTGAGCTGGTCACGTGCTTCGAATGGATGAAGAAGCTGCAGCGAGAACGGTGTACGACAAAAACGTGAAGGGGCACGATAGCGGGGACGACCGCCGCTGCATTGAAAGGATCAGGTCCTGGAGGACGTTCGGACGATTGGGTTTCAAAATTGGTATAGAGTAGCATTGGACCACACCAACTGGGTTAATACCCTAAGTGATGCCCAGGCTTGCAATAAGCTGTAACGGCCACTCATACATATATATATATATATATATATATATATATAATATATATATATATATATATATATATTATTTTATTACCTTGTTATAGCCAAGGTAACTACTAAACTCAGCACAACCTCGAAGACAGACATGGAACGATGAGGAATGTCGCATTGCTTCTGCAGAGAAGAATAACCCACGACAACGAACTCTGCAGGCGGGAGCACCACGAGCTAATCAGACAGAAGAAAAGAGAACTGGAAAGGCATAAAGTGGAGGAGATTGAAGTGATGGCTAGCAGAAACGAGTCTCGATGATTTTGTAAAGAAATCATGCGTATGACCGAAGGTTATAAGCAAGGAGCTTCGATCTGCAAGGATGAACATGGAAACATGGTAACAGATGTCCAGAAGCCACTATGTGGGGCGATGTCGGGAACAATTCCGCCAGCGGAGATGATGAACATCTGAGTCCCCCGACCGATGATAGACCTCCTGTGGAGCCACCAGACTATGACGAGCTCTTAGAAGCTATACAAAGGCTTAAAAATAAAAAGGGGAGGCCCAGACGACCTACCCGCAGACTTATTTATGAACGGCAGCAAGGAATTGGACATATATATGCATCAACTCTTGAGAAAAATAAGGACTGGTTAGCGTATGCCTACTGACAGGAACCTTAGTGTCCTATTCGCAGTTTTGAAGAAAAGTGATCCTGCAGTCTGCGCAAAGTATCGCTAAATAAGTCACCTTCCGATTTGTGTCAAGTATGGGCGCAGTACATGATTGAAATAGGATAATTCTAAAATATAGCCTCATACCAACCATAGTCATATATTCATTTAAGGGGTTACATACAGTCAGGAGGTCGAAAAAAAGGCGTTTTTCAAGAATTTTTCTAAGCAAACTATTTGGTTTATTGATTTGAAACTTGGCAGGTATATTATGACAACCTTAAACTATATTCACATATGTTTTATTGCCAAAAATAATTATCGGGAACGTTGATATTGCCAATTTTGCAGAGGTCCGAAAAAAAGGCCTTTTGTGGTGTGCACGATATCTCTGGACTGGATCATCCAAAATTCAAAAACCAAATAAATCACAATAATAAAATAAATAATCTAGTGATTAATCGAAGGAATTAGACAAAAAAAAATTTTTGACAAAATGGCGGCTACTCAAAGCAAAAGGTTCGATTTTCAACCAAAAATTGGCTCTTTAATTGTTTTTAAAAATAAGAAATTTTCATCGGATGGGGAAATCCTTCGATTAATTACTAAAAAAATATAATTAAGAAGCTTGTGTAAAAATTTCAGACCGATCGGTTCAGCCGATTCTGAGAAATCTTGCACACCGACTTTGAAAACACCGTTTCGAGAAAAACGCGTTTAAAGTTTTAAAAGCACTTTACTTTACTGCGAGATCTCTCGGCGCGCCTTCACTAATGTATCTATAACTGCGAAAATATTCGTCGAATCGACTTGAAATTTTGTGTGTGTACACTCAGATATAGATATATTAAGAAAATGCAAAAAAAAATCGATTTTTTGAAAATCCTAACTGTATATAACCCCTTAAGAAAGTTAGAAAATAATTGTGTTCCACCGAAGTAAAAACTTTTCCTTCACTTAGCCTAATGTACATTAGGTTTGTTTCTAAACAACAACAGTACAGTGCTATTAACATACATAGTACTACTAACATACTTTAATGCTGTTCTCCACATATATGTATATATATCATATGTAACTTACCACTACCCTCGGCCACTTTGACAGTTTGATCGTCCCGATTAAGAATAGCAAATAGTGCTTAAGTATTGCAAGGTCATAAAATGTATCTTACAACTAAATACAATGTTTTTTTTAAGTATTTATATTTTTGATCAGGCCGACAAGCAGAATCGATCTACCCTTATCCGTCTGTCTATCTGTATGTCTGTATGTCCGTCTGTATGTTTCTTCGCAATGCATTTGGCCAGTACAAAAGGTATTAAGCTAAAACTTAGAACAAATGCTTTTCACTCTAACGACTAAATCAAGCATGAAAATGCAAGTAACACGCTTATTTTTAGGAATAGCCCCCATACAAGTTAACCAGTTATTTTTGAGTTTTTGTATAAAAATAGTAATTTAAGGGTATGTAAGCTTCAGTTCCACCGAAGTTAATGGTTTTTTCTTGTTTTGCAATCTTTTGCTATTATAAATGTGTATGGTGTTTGCGTAAATTCACATACATAAGTAACAACTTGTCTATCAATTGTCCAAAATCTTTATTACAGTCCGTCCCAAATTAATAGGGGCAGCCAGTTTTTTAAGGATAAAATTTTTTCTACTTTAACAAACTGCACCAAATTTTTTTGGTGAATTATAGAATTGAATTAACGAATAACAACGAATATGTTCTTGAAAAGAAATAATAACCAATGTTTTGGCTACAGTTTTTGCGAAGAACACAATATCCTATCTCTGTTTGTTTTTGAGCTACAGCCATTCTCCTTGAACCTGCGAAATAATCACTCTTCCACATTTAAGGTAAATTTCACAATTCCACCCGTCATTTAAAAGCTAGAAGAGATAAAAAGATGTGCTCTTCGGGAAAATAAAGGAAACTAACAGCTACTCACTTGTCTCGAAGAACACAAGTTGCTATCTCTTCTAGTTTTGAAACTATGTGGAATTATTTTATACATTTTTTCCACTTTTCATACAAATTGTATGGTTTTGAAGTACCATTAAATATTTTAAATTTTTAAACATTCCTTTTAACAATATGTATTCATCATCGATCTTGTCACCCTAACGCTATTGTTTATGTTTTTGTTCGCTGCTGTAAATATTTTTCTTAATTTTAAAATAAAGTTAATTGCACTGCAATTTATTGTTTTAAATTTACCGAATTAGTGCATTAATCTTTAGTGACATTAAAAAAGCTGAAGTGCTTAGTGTACGAAGTGTGCTAAAGAAAATATAACTCTGTAAAAATTTTCGGCCAGTGGAGCGCCAAGAAATTTTTCTAATTGCCAAGTGTGATTGAAAGAGATAGCGAATATTAGCTGAGTTCAAAGTTCAGCTTTCATTGTAAAAACATTGTAAAAAACATTATAAATTGCATACTTTTAGGCTTATCTGCAAACTTTAATCTTATTAAGGTGACCGGCTACACCGTTCTAATAAATTATTTTATTTGTAATTTTATTTAACATTTTTTGAAATGCTGTGTTGCTGCAACAAATGTTCAAACAAAAAAATACAACAACTCCAGTTTTCGTTTTGTGTGCTGCTGGTTGTGTGATGAAACTGCTCACATCAAATGTGCTGGCGTAAATGGCACAATCTTCGATCGACTCACCATATCGGACACGGATAAACCGGGAGGCTTACGCTGGTCATGTCCTCGTTGCTTCCAACTTGAAGGTGATTTCGCTCGAATGTTTAATACAGTGCGAAATAGCGTATCGGCAATTGATAAGACTATTAAGCAGCTCTCTAAAGAATTGGACAAAAATATGAAATTGTTTGGAGAGTATGATTTTCAACAATCGCCAAGAAGAAAGAAGTCCAAACCTCTTGACTTACCTCCTTCTGTTACTGAACCTTCCGAATTACCACTTATAAATTTAGCTTCGTCGCCTGCGCCTATGAGCTGTTCTCTCACCGATTTTCATTCGTCACAACAACCGACAATGTTAGTAGCGGTTCCACCCATAATTGAGTCTTCCACATCGTCGCAGCTATCTGGTGTTGGACCTACGCAGGTGTATGCTGATACTGTTCAAAATAAAACCATCGACTCACTGCAATCGGTTAGCATACCTCCTGGTCTACCTGAGTCGACTAGTCTAGCTTACAACAAAAATATTGAATACCGTAGCGCCATGCAAACACATTTTTGTCTCGCGCTTCACCGAGTGTACCGAGGCCTTCAACATCTCGTCAAACTGCAACATTACCATGTCAAGAGGCGGGATCATCATCAAATAGTTTAAACTAGTTTATCCTCTTATATTAAATTATTAGAATGTAAGAGGCCTGAAGAGTAAACTAGTTGATTTATATCTCAAAAGTATCGGCTTAAATGCTGACATTCTCATTTTTACTGAAACTTGGTTAAAACCAAATATTTTAGATTCAGAAATTTTATCAAATAACTATTTAATTTACCGAAAGGATCGTAACATGCGTAAAGGTGGTGGAGTGCTTATTTCAGTTAAAACAAGCCTTACTTCTGAACTATACTGTGACGGTACTTCAACTGATATTGAATTTTTATGTGATAGAACATTGGATGTTGAAGTTTCTAGAACTTCACCGGTCTCATTTCCTGAAGATAAATATCACCCAACGCTTAAATTAAATTATAACCAATACATTGGAGATCAAAGACAGTCCTACAACAGTTCGTCGCCGGTTTAGTAAAACTGACTTTGCTAAGCTAAATTATTTATTGCTTGATACTAACTGGCCTTATATTTTTGAAAATCTTGGTACTGAAAGTGCGTGTAAAGTTTTTTATGATGTTTTACAACATTACTTTGATGATTGTGTTCCTTCATATGTACCTAAAGTTTTTTCAAGCCCTCCTTGGTTTTCACGCCGCTTATGTCATTTAAAAAATATAAAGTCGCGCTATTACAAATGTTTCATATGGTCAAGAAATGCTCACACTTATGCAAAATATGCAGTAGCACGGGCTAATTTTCAATCTGCTAACAGACGATCCTATAATACATATTTACTTAACATAAAAAACAATATTCGAAAAGATCCTAAATCTTTTTACAATTTCGTTAATTCGAAACGTAAATCATCATCTATTCCCTTTAATATGTTTTTCCAGAATCGTACTGCGGCATCTTCGAAAGATGCATCAAACTTATTTGCAGAATTTTTCCAATCAGTCTACTCTGCTAGTAGCTATTGCACAAGTACCAATAACTCTGTTAATTTACATTTGCACGATATATGTGAACCTATTGTATCCAAGGACATTCTTCAATGCTACCGCTGTCAGGGTTTTGGACATTCACAGAAGTACTGCCGTTTACCACCAAAATGTGTCAAATGTGGCGCAGACCACAGCTCAGCTGAGTGCACAAAACGAAAGGATGAACCTGCCTGTTGCGCCCATTGTCAAGGAGACCATGCTGCTTCATACAAGGGCTGTATAGTTTATAAGAAAGCGAAAGAGCTGCATTCACCCAAGCCAAGAACCACTTCGGTGTCTCAAGGAATAAGAGCCTCCGGCCTCTTGGCGCCCTCAGTAAATCATGGCATCAGCTTTGCCAACGTAGTGAGAGGAGGTCACTCTGATTGTCCAGGGCATCAAACCACACAGTAACCAACAGCATCTCCCACAGTTATAAATCAACTAAATCCCAGACTGGATCGTCTGGAAACCATGATTGAAAAAATGCTAGATCAATTTGCAGTCATAATGCAATTGTTCACGTCATTTATGACTAAACTATGCAAATAAGTCTCCATATCATACTATGGAACGCGAATGGCCTGTGTAAGAGTAGGCCTGAGGTCGAGCATTTTCTCAAAACCAACTTTGTTGACATACTTTTGGTATCGGAAACACATTTTAAGAGCAAATTCTTCTTCTTCATTAGTGGATATGATGTTATAGCTGTAAATCATCCCAACGGTACCGCCCGGGGTGGTGCGGAAGTCATTATTAGGAGTAAAATCAAATACGTGGAGCTTCAGGCCTATCAGGAACCCTAGGTGCAGTGTGCCAAGGTTAGAGTTGTCTGTCCGACGGGAGATATTACAGTTGCGGATGTCTACTGTCCACCTCGCCACACCGTTGCACATAGTCATTTTCAACAACTATTGGATAACCTTGGCCCCAGGTTCATTGTTGGAGGCGACTTCAACGCCAAGCATTCATGGTGGGGTTCCCGTGTTAACAACCCTAAAGGCCGCGCGCTATTTAAATATATAAATAACAGCAGACTCAACTGCCATTCGTCTGGAGAGCCCACTTATTGGCCAACAGATATCAATAAGATCCCAGACGTGCTAGATATTGCCATCTCTAAGGGAATACAGAGACATAAAATCGTCACCAATAACAATCTTGATCTGTGCTCTGATCATTGTGCTGTTCAAATTTTGGTTAACGTGTCAGCAAGCACTAACTCGGCGAGAAAAAGATTATTCAAGCGTTACACTAAAATTGACCATTATCAGTCCTGGCTTGAGAGGAATCTGGATCCAGCTGAACTTATCACTGGAGATGATATAGACGATATGGTTGAGCATCTGAACATCCAAATTCACAACGCTGTTTCGATTCCACTCCTCTCCGCAGTTCCTGTAACCGCACCCCTCGCAGGGATATTCACCTTTGTTCTCCTGAAGTTGCAGCTGTGGTGGCTGAGAAAAGGCATCTTCGCCGTGTCTGGCACAATTCACGCAAGCCGAGGGACAAAACTGCCTATAATAGAGCCAAGGAAATACTTTTTTAGTCTCCGCAAGCAGTCCATGGAGCAGTTCCTCGCAGAAGTTGAGCCCGGCAACCTTTAGCACAACCTGTGGCAACTAACCAAGGTCATCAAAAGACCTATTATGAGGAAGGAACCTGTTAAGGATACTGCCGGTTTCTGGTGTCGCTCGGATGCAGAAAGAGCTACAGCCTTCTCCGATCACCTGTACGAAACATTCTCTCCATTTGACAGATGCTCCCAACTTGAGGTAGAAGAAACTCTCAACTTCCTTGACGTGCTCTGTCAAATGTCGCCCCCTATCCCTGTAGTTGAGATGGATGAAGTGATCAGCGAAATTGGCAATCTCAAATTGTCTAAATCGCCTGGATACGACAATATTGATGCTGCCATCAAAGCGTTGCCCCCAATTGGGTTGCAGATACTTGTCAACATCATCAACAAATGCTTCCAGCTTGGTCACTTTCCCACTCAGTGGAAATGCGCCGAAATAATACTCATACGCAAACCTAGGAAGCCTGCAGCCAATCTCGCCTCATATCGTCCAATAAGTTTAATGTCGGTACTCTCCAAAGTTGTTGAGAGAATGCGGCCAATTCTGGAAGAGGCTGGTTCGATCCCCTATCACCAGTTCGGTTTCAGAGAAAGCCATGGCACGCCGGAACAGTGCCACAGGTTAGTCGAGAAGATTCTGGAATCATTTAAGGAGAAGAAGTTTTGTTCGGCTGTCTTTCTAGATGTAAAGCACGCCTTCGACAGGGTGTGGCATGCTGGTCTGCCTCTCAAACTTAAGACGATCCGACCAGCTCCATACTATACCTTTATTAGGTCCTACCTTGAGCGCAGGAGTTTTTCGTTAGATGTTTGGAAGAAAATTCCCAAATAAAAGTTATTCGAGCCTGAGTTCCACAGGGAAGTGTTCTAAGACCAGTCCTTTACACACTCTATACAGCCGACTTGCCGATTATAGAGGAAGACAAATTACTGGTTGCTACGTATGCTGACGACACGGTTTTCTTGGCTTCCGACGTTTCCCCACAGGTTGCTTCTGGAATCTTTCAAAGGCAACTCGACATCTTCTCTACTTGGCTCAAGAGGTTGAACATTGTAGTGAACTCTGAGAAGTCCACTCAAATGACTTTTTCTTTAAGAAGTGGTGTCTGACCCCAAGTTCATCTTGACGGAGCCATAATCCCATGCAGCGCTACAGCCAAGTATCTTGGCTTGGGTCTTGACAGAAGGTTAACCTGGCGTCCTCACCTTCTCACCAAAAAGGCAAAGGTTAAAAAAAAATTTATGGCTTATAGGACGAAGGTCACCTCTCAAGCTGAGGAGCAAACTTTAAGTCTATAAAGCAATTATAAAGCCGGTATGGACCTACGGTTTCCCAATTTGGGGTACTGCCAGCAGGAGTTACTGTTCTATTATTCAAATATTTCAAAACAAGGCGCTGAGTATTATGTCAAACGCTAAATATATATATAAATCGGCTCGACATGCATAGCAACACACTCGCCATCAACCTACTCGACAACAGCTCCAGTATAAGAAGGCTCAAAAGGCTTCACCCGCTCGATCTCCCTCATGGGAGCCAATAACTCATGTTTAATTTTACTTTTTGTTTATTTTCTTTTCCCATCCCCATCCCTTTATTCCTTATCCATAATGGCTTCGCCAACGCATTGTCAACTGTTCTTTACTCAAACAGCTTGCTGATTGTCTTTTAAAGATAGATTGAAAATAAATTTATTTGCTATAAAAAAAAAAAAAAAAAAAACTTTTCGTCGTTCTATACTATAATAAGGTCTCCCACATCGATAGATATATGCGGTCTATGGCTCTGTTTATATATTTAAGCGTTTTTTCTTGTGTGTTGAATTTTTTCGGATGACTTTATCCGTAAGTTCTTTATATCACGATTTATATCATGTACTCTAGAAGATTTCAGCAAGTGGTTGTTTCAGTTAGCACAAAGAGCTAACTAAGATTGATGCCAAATACACATCATAAAGATCGCAAACGAGGTGCAGTTTATACGAATGCTAAGAACATAACAAGCCTCCCAAGTCACATATAAATCAGTGATAGAATGTATTGCGTTTAAAATCAAGCAATTAAAAGCGAGATGTAAAACAGTACATCGTCCTAAGATTTGTACGCTGTCTGCGTACTCATCATGGTCGCGAATGCAATTCATTCAATCGATGTGGCGTGAATGGCTGCGTAGCTGCGCATCATCCTTTACTGCATAAGGAGACTACGGCATCTAATTCGGCTACAGCTAGTGTGAGCGTTAATGCGCATAGATAGTGTATAGACTCTGTTCTATTTCGAGTCTTACCGATAACGTTGTATGGCAACGGCAAAGAATTGAATATATACGCGTTCTTAGACGATGTGACGAAGAGCTGTTAACAGAGCTCGGTGTGCGGGGCACACGTCAACCGCTTTGCATGAAATGAACAGCTAGTATTCATCGCTACCAAGAAGACTCTACGCAAGTAGACTTGCAAATATGGCAATGCATTAAGTAAAATCACTTGGTCTACCTGAGCAGACATTGAATGCTTAGCGGCTGCAAGTAAAATACAAGAATTTGAAAGGCATCCCAGCAAAGAGTTACAATAAAGTAATTTAGGACAAAATCACAAGAAGTTCGCCTAATGGAGGCAGTCGCAGAAAAACACGACTTTGTTGGACAGTTAAAGACCAACAAATTAAATCTCTTACATATGAAAGCGCAGCTACGTATCCCATATTTTATATATGTGACTACAAACAAAAAGTAAGCAATGAACTGCTTTATCTACTAAAGCAGCACCTGTGGAGTGAAGGCGAAACAGTTGTCAAAAAAAAAAAAAAGAGGAAGCAAAATCAATCGAAGATAAGCGCGCATTGCAGCTTTTAAATCAGCTGACGAAAAGAGTTGACAATTACTTTGAAACTGGACTGCTTTCGAAATTTCCATATTTTATGACAATGAAGAGATCTCGCTGTCTCTACAAAAAATCAACGTGTACGCCAGAGATAGCTGAAACATTGAGATCTAAAATCAACGAGTACGTAGAAAACGGCTACGCAATACGCATGCGTTATAAACGCATTATGCATCTTCTTCCTTATTGTTACGAGGTGTTGAGTTAGGATCATTAAAAGTTTATATGAGTGTTGTTTAAAAACGTTCTCCATCGGTGCAGTCGCTGTTGTTGCTCAATGTTGCTGAAATCGTAATTCTTGTTTTTGAAATGTAGATGAAGTGTCATTCGTTGTATTTTTCTTATAGTTTGTCCGTCGCCGCAGTCGGTATTGTAATTTTAGTCGGTGCATAGTTTCTCGCTTTAATGGCTTATTGCATATATTGTATTGTTTCTTTTGTAGAATCTTTATTCGCATTAAGTGCGGCTGTTGCTTGTTGTTTTTTTTAATTCTCGTTTATTTTACTACTTTATATAAACATTTTAACTATTTGAATTATTTTCTTTGTATAATTTTTTTCCGCTTTATGTGCGGCTTTTTGCAGTATATTTAAAATTTTTTCTTTTTTTTATTTTTTGTTTATATTACTTTATATAAACATTTTCACTATCTAAAATTACACGGTACGTTTTCTTTGTATACTTTTTTTCCGCTTCATGTGCGGCTCTTGCAGTGTATTTAAATTTTTTTATTTTTTTTTTTTTTTTTTATATTACTTTACGTATATACGTAAACATTTTCACTATTTTAAATAACACGATGCGACAAAAACATTTTTTTTAAATTTTATTGGCTGGGACTAAGTGTAGGTTGTTGGTACAGTTAAATAAAATTTTTTGGCATACTAGAATTTTCTCTTGCACATCGAGATTTTGAAATAACGGTAAAAAACTGATTTTTCGAGGTTCATAGTGTTAAACAACTATATGGGTAAAACTAAACATCTTACATCATATTTCAATACGTCGTTGAAACGTATTATGTATTTATCTTTATTTTGGTTGCTGTATTGTTATGTTGTTAGTAGATAAAAAAAAAAAAAAAAACAAATCAATAAAATAATATTATTCACCATTTCGAGAACGTATTTAAAAAAAAACTTGAACTAATTACTATTATTATTACAATTAAACAAATATGTAATACAAATATATAAAATATATATAATGTTAAAAACAAAAAGTTCCCTGTTGGAACTCAACGGCGCAAAGAGCCAGATGTTGTTTTTAATATTATATATTTTATATATTTGTATAATGTTGTTTTTTTTAATTGTTATAATAATTGTAATTAGTTCAATTCAATTTTCATAACACGTTCGAGTTATTATATAAAATATCTGTGGTAAAAAGGAAAAACTGTTTAAGTCTGATTTTACCGTTTTGCAGAAGAGCACTTTCTAAGTATAAAATAGTTTGAAATTGTATGCAAAAGTGTGATTAATCAAAAATTAATTTGTCTATAACTTCCTGAAAAATCGTGAAAAATAATTTAAATTTTGCATGGAGGTACTTTTCAATACGGAGATCAGCGTAGTATTCTTATCTCAATTTTTGCTTAAGTCGACTTAAGCACTTTTTCCCTTTTAAATATAACGAACATTTAAGTTAAATAACGAACTTGCGCCCTCTGCGCAAGAATATTTTAAACTTAACGATCTTGTAAAAGCGCTCTCTGCGCAAGAATATTTTAAAATTAACGACCTTGTAAAAAGCGCCCTCTGCGCAAGTAAACATATAACATCATCAGCTGATGGCGTTGATTAATTTGAAATTAACGATCATTTGGTCGCATTTTTATCTTTACAATTCGACAATGCTAGCAAAAGGAAATCGTATAAAAGGGCAGCCAAATGCAGAATAAAGTCAGTCGTCTGATGAACGCCAACGGGGTAAGTTCATCTGCCTAGTATGCCAAGTGCATACTAATAGGCAAATTTTGGACTCTTGAGTGCAAACTCAATTGAGATCAATACGCCGGCGCGGCGCTGTCACTAGCATCCCACAATAGATGGTCGAGGCTGGTTAGATAGTGCCCCGGCTAGGACAAACGCCGGCGCGGCGCTGTCACTAGCATCCCACAATAGATGGTCGAGGCTGGTTAGATAGTGCCCCGGCTAGGACGACGCCGGCGCGGCGCTGTCACCACCATCGAGGCTGGTTAGATAGTGCCCCGGCTAGGACTGACACCGGCGCGGCGCTGTCACCACCATCAAGGCTGGTTAGATAGTGCCCCGGCTAGAGCTGACGCGTGGTCGCAGGTAATGGACGCGATGGTGGACAGCCTGCACCACAATGCGCCCTTTGGAAGGATGCCCCGCCAGAAGGTGGCCACCACGTAGCCGCGATAGTGGCTGGTGAGGACACCGATGGCGGGCATCCAATAAATATTGCTGACCATTGTAGATGGCCACCACGTAGCCGCGATAGTGGCTGGTGTGGACACCAATGGCAAGCATTTTGGTAAACTGCGGACCATTGTAGATGTCCACTACGTAGCCGCGATAGTGGCTGGTGTGGACACCAATGGCCGGCAGTGAATAAATTGCTAGTTTCTGGGATGCACTTCCAGGTGTGGGACGCTACTAAGCCGCGATAGTGGCCGGTGCGTTTACTCCTGGTGGGCACCCCAAGTATATTTGATAACCCCCTAATATTATATCTTATTGTTCTTTCTTTTATTTTAAGTTTTTACGTTTAATCTTAATTAAATAAATAAACAAATATACAAATAAAATATATTCGTTATAAATTGGCGCCCAACGTGGGGCCACACACTACAATTGACGCCCAACCTAGTGGGTTGTCGTTATAAATAATTTTTTTAATTTAGAACTATTTGAAGTTTTTACTGGCATGATCGCCATCGCGACGTTATTTTTGTCTTTTTATACCCGCCACACATTATTATCAGTTTGTCGGAAAGTTTGTAACGCATCAAAGGAGGCGTCAGAGACCCCATAAAGTATATATATATATATTATTGATCAGCTCGACGAGACGAATCGATTTAGCCTTGTCCGTCTGTTGCAGTTCGTTTTTCTCGGAAAGTTTTAAAGATATTGACCTGAAACTTTAAACTTAAGCTTTTGTGCTCCTAAGCAGTTTGTATGTCAGAATCAAGGTGCCACGCCCATTTGTAGACATAGCCCCATACAAACATAAAATTTTTTCGACTTTTTTCTATGAAAACAGTTATTGCTTTTGAATGTATTTACTAATAAATCGGGTAAAACACTTTTAATCCAATATCAGAAAAAAAGGTACCACGCCCATTTTTAGATGTAGCTCCCATACAAACTTACCATTTTTTTTGATTTTTTGTAAGAAAATTCTTATTATTTGTAAATGTGTTTACTACAAATATGGGTAAAAACACTTCTAATGGCATCCAATATCAGAAGAAAGGTGCCACGCCCATTTTTTGATATGGCCCCCCATACAAACATAGCGCCCATTTTCAGATTTTGTATGAAAATAGTTCTTATTTATGGATATATTCACTTCAATCTGTGTTAAATCACTTCTACTTTTATTCTATGAATATGCTACCGATATGACAAGGATCGACCCCATAGACCCCATACAAACTCACCTTTCATTTTTTTCTTTTTCAAGAAAATGCTTAAAGTTTCGTGTGGCGGGTATTTGAGCTTCGGTGCTACCGAAATTATTTTCACTTGCTTTTTTGTATTTTCACTTGCTACACATTAAGTTTGATTTGTTCGACGAATATCATCACATAATTTTGGTTTGTAATTATTGTTAGCACTTATATGATACATTTTATATTAAAATACTAAAGTTCTGCGCGAGCAGAATGCTAGCTAAGCAGCTCCTAGCTATGCGATGTGCTAAGCATGAAGTTAGTGACCTTGTTGTCACTTGATACTATTGTTATTGTCTGAGCAGACGGACTGATTGTCAGTAATGCTGACGGAACATTTTTTATACATTAAGTCTTCATGCTTAGCATACTCACTACAACAGACCTAAGCCAATACTCGGCCCAGTTGGTACCAATTTTTCTTGTTGTCAACCCCGAATAACTCGGCAAAGTACGCGTCGTATGGGACGCTCCCGCAACAACTGCAGGTATATCACTCAACTCAATGTTCCGATCAGCTGGCGATATTATTGTCAGTATTACGGCGGTTCTGAGAAAGGCGAGTGCCAGTCGGCGGTGATATTGCCAAAATATTTTATCAGAGATTTGTATACAGCCATAGTCAAATGTTATTACACAACGAAATTTTTTTTGCACACTCAACTTCCTTCCTTCTTCCTACTGTTGCTATTGATGTCAGACTATAATAAGATATGTCGTTGTAATCCTTGATCTATCCTGAATCGATCGATGTCTTATTGGAAAAGATAACGGTATATCGAACCGAGATTCAAGCGAATGAAGTAATGAGTAGCGGCCGTCAAAAGTTATTACACACATTTTTTTTCCGTCAAAATTAATTACACAAAACTCAAACTTGAATATCTTGGTCTCTATTGAGATAGCAATGAAATCTTATTGTGTAGGTTGTAGGTCTCTTCGAGTAGAAGAAAACGGTATGCTTAGAATTTTCGGGGGACCATTAGGGTCTGAGTTTAGGGTCAATAAACAAATGTTCCCTGTTTTTTCACTTAAAGAGCAATATCTCTGTTAGTTACAAACCGATTTTAATATTTTAACATGTTTTAGAAAGAAAAAACTTTGCCCTTTTGAGAGCAATGACATTATTATGACATTTTTGATCGTACCTCTGCGTATTTTCAAGAGAAACGCTATTTTTACCATTTTTTTTCAAACCATTTAAGGTTATCGTACTTTTGTTACACTTTTTTTGTTTGAAAGCTATCTTTATGAGAAAGGTTTTCTTAAAGTACGCAGAACTACGAGTAAAATGACGGTTTAATGATAAAAATCCGACAATAATTGACCAAGCTATTTAACTTTTTCTATGAACACATTTTTCAAAATTAGGCTTTCTAAAAATTCTAAGCATTTTCTTAAGAAATTAAAAATAATAAATTTTTTAAAGAAAATTTGTTAGAAAAAGTTAAATAGCTTGGTCAATTATTGTCGGATTTTTATCATTAAACCGTCATTTTACTCGTAGTTCTGCGTACTTTAAGAAAACCTTTCTCATAAAGATAGCTTTCAAACAAAAAGTGTAACAAAAGTACGATAACCTTAAATGGTTTGAAAAAAATGGTAAAAATAGCGTTTCTCTTGAAAATACGCAGAGGTACGATCAAAAATGTCATAATAATGTCATTGCTCCCAAAAGGGCAAAGTTTTTTCTTTCTAAAACATGTTAAAATATTAAAATCGGTTTGTAACTAACAGAGATATTGCTCTTTAAGTGAAAAACAGGGAACATTTGTTTATTGACCCTAAATTCAGACCCTAATGGTCCCCCGAAAATTCTAAGCATACCGTTTTCTTCTACTCGAAGAGACCTACAACCTACACTATAAGATTTCATTGCTATCTCAATAGAGACCAAGATATTCAAGTTTGAGTTTTGTGTAATTACTTTTGACGGAAAAAAATGTGTGTAATAACTTTTGACGGACGCTACTCATTACTTCATTCGCTTGAATCTCGGTTCGATATACCGTTATCTTTTCCAATAAGACATCGATCGATTCAGGATAGATCAAGGATTACAACGACATATCTTATTATAGTCTGACATCAATAGCAACAGTAGAGAAGAAAAAAAATGCTAATACGGAACAAGTAAAAACATACGAGCTGCGCTCAGTACGCAAAAATAAAAACACTATGGAATTTCAAAAAAAATATCCGAAAGCTGTAAAATACATAATCGACAATCATTAGGTAGACGATATGCTAGAAAGCGTTCACACCGAAAATAAGCGATCGAACTTGCAGTGACAGTGCGATTTATATAAGGTTGTCAAATATCTTTCCGCCTTTTTGTCTTTTCAATTTCGCGGCTATGTACAAAGCGCTACAGAGCTCGTATAGTTTAGACATAACCTACAAAACGATTCTATGTATGATTAGTTTAAATACTGCGTTCAAAAGTTATAGAAGTGTAAACATGGAGTTCACTAACGCCGAAATTCGCGCTATTTTGAAGTTTTCCTTCTTTAAAGGCAAATCCGCTAGAGAAACGTTCCGTGAGATTAATGGTGCTTTGGGGGATGGTACTCTATCACTTCGAACCGCGGAGGAATAGTTTCGACGATTCAGAGCCGGTGAAAACGACACCATGGATAAGCCAGCCGACGAATACCGATAAAATCGTTGAAAATATCGAATAAGACCGGCATGTGATATCTCGTGACATCGCCCAGGAGATGGGAGTCAGTCACCATTTTAAACCAACTGCAGAAGGCTGGATCCAAAAAAAAAACTTGATATTTGGGTGCCGCATGATTTGACGCAAAAAAAACCTTCTGGACCGAATCAACGCCTGCGATATGCTGCTGAAACGGAACGAACTTTGACCCATTTCTAAAATGGTGCCTGGCGACGAAAAATGAATCACATACAATAATATCAAGTGAAAACGGTCGTGCTCGAAGGCCGGTGAACCGTCCCAAACAGTGGCCAAGCCGGGATTGACGGCCAAGGAAGGTTTTGATGTGTGTTTGGTGAAATAATGCACTATGAGCTGCTCCCATATGGCCGGACTATTAATTCTACCATCTACTGCGAACAATTGGACCACTTGAAGCAGGCGATCGACCAGAAGCGTCCAGAACTAGCCAACAGGAAGGGTGTAGTGTTCCACCAGGACAACGCCAGGCCACACACATCTTTAGTGACTCTTCAGAAGCTACGGGAGCTCGGAAGGGAGGTTTTATCGCATCCACCATATAGCCCGGACATAGCGCCAAGTGATTACCAATTGTTCCTGTCCATGGCGAACGCCCTTGGTGGTGTAAAGTTGGCCTCAAAAGAGGCCTGTGAAAAGTGGCTGTCCGAGTTCTTCGCAAATAAGGATGAGGTTCTACGAGGGGGGTATTATGAAGTTGCCGTCTAGATGGAAACAGATAATCGAACAAAACGGGGCATATTTGAACTTAATCCGATCACTGTAACACTTTTTATAAAGCATTGAATAAAGAGCAAAAAAAAGCCGAAGGAAGATATTTGACAACCTTATGTACTCTAAAGGAGGGTTCTGCATTAGAAACTGGGTGTCTAATTCGACATATGTGCTCAAAGCACTCGAAGCGGACATCGCTGCAGATATTGAATTAAAATCTGAATCTGAGAAGGTGCTCGGTATGTGGTGAAATACAGAAAACGATACTCTGACGTTTAATGTTTCGAACCGTTTTAAATAGGACTTGTTGCGAGGAACTCGATGTCTAACAAAGCGCGAAGTATGAAGCCTGCTTATGACCATATATGATCCCCTTGGACTGTTATGTTTTTATATCATGTATGCGAAAATAACTTTTCAAGAAGTCTGGCGCACTTGGTGTCGCTGGGACCAACCTATTTCCAACGAGCGCAGTAGATAAAATGGCAGAGAAGACTAAAATATTTGGTGCAAATGGAAGAACTGCAAATTCCGCGTTGTTATACAACGCTTACATATTCAGACGATAAGAACATAGAGTTACCTACGTTCGTAGATACAAGCGCAAACGGTTACGCAGCTGCGAGCTACATTCGAGTTACTGATGGCGAGCGCATTGGGTGTTGCTTATTGAGCAGTAAAACAAAGGTAGCGCCGCTTCAACAACTGTCAATTCGTTGGTTAGAGCTACAAGCAACAGTATTGGGTGCCCGATATGCTAAAGCTCTTCTTTCAACACTCTCCCGACTTTTCAAATGGCTTAAGGGACATGCATAATTATTGTCGCCATAAAAACGCATGCTGCTGTTGAAACAGCGAACGAAGAGCAGCGAGCGCAATATGTTGGACACTGTGTTGAAAATAAAAAATTGACTTGTTAGTTAATTGATACTCATAAATTCTCTACTTGGCATAGATTACTGCGATGTATGTCAACTTTCGGATGGACAGCGGGCAGTAAACAATTTTATGACCCAACGCTGAAGCCCTCTGGAATTATGGAGTGACAATGACACTAACTTTCGAGGAGCGAGAAGCGAGTTGCTCGAAGCCTTTGCTAGAATGGACACAGATAAAATGGTACGCGCATTTACAGGCCCAAATATGAAATGGAATTTCAAATCTCCTGCTTCGCCGCACTAACATTCATTTCTCTTAGCGACGAAGGCAACGAGATTCTGACGCCCAACCATTTTCTATTGGGCAATTCAAATGATGTCAAACTATTCACAATACCAGTCGAAGAGAATATTCAATTAAAGAGCAGTTGGCTGGCCGCTCAACTGATAACAGACTCATGCTAGCGAAGATGGCTTTGCGAATAGCTCCCGGTTAGAACTAGACGCAGCAAATGGTTTTCTGGAGTAGAGCCTATTATATTATAGGAGACATCGTCTACATAGAAGACCCAAGCAATCTAAGAGGTTTTTGGCGGAAGGGACATGTACTTGACATCAATCGGAGTACAGATGGGCAGGTGCACAGCACTGCTGTTGAAACTTCTGTCATGTGGACAATTGGTAGAACCCGTTCGGGATATACCGAGGGGGAGTGTAACGACAGATCGGGGCAGCGCCAAATCAGTTGTAACTACCACTGCTGACTAACACTTATTTTGGAACCCTGGCAGCGAAATGAGACATCAGTACCCACGTCAAACGCTTTACAATCAAATGAAGCAAGGACAAATACATTAGTTCCTATGCCTTAGTATTTGTATGTATACATACTTTAGCTTGGTATATTTGTACTAGTGAAGCGCACATTTGTTTAATGTAAATCATTATATCTGTCCCTTTTTGCGCAGACATGAAAGGTGAAAGTTATGACGAAGTGGACATTTAACGTGAAATTCACCATATGTAAAAAATGTAAAAAACTGAAAATAGTACTACAATCTAATCATTTTAAAAAGAGTGCTCCGTGCCACTACTTCAAAAGCTTGCTGAAGTAAAACAATAGTTAAAACGCACTCCAAAACATATTAGAACTTGTGTTAAGTTTTTACTTACTGGTTACACATCATTGTATGAAAACATGTTAAAAGCATGGAGCAAGTCAGAAGCGGATAAGTCGGCGTTGGACGTATCTGAGAGGAAGATTCTTCAGAAAGCCAGTAGGAGTGTGTAATGTTTTCTGAATTCGCATAGATGATAATAAATACAAGCGGTATAAGAACGTTGACATAATCGGAAACATCAAAATACCCGCTACTTCTGGGTTTAGATTATATATTGGTACAATTTGGAGAAGAAATGGCTTGGAGTTCGATACAACCAAAGTTTATACACAACAATGTGGTCAAATGTTAATATAGGGACAGAATAATAAACATTTTCATACAAAAATCGAAAAAAAACGTAAGTTTGTGTGGGGGCAATAGCTTTAAATGGGAGTTGCGAATCGCAACATAAATACAGACAGACAGACAGACGGGCATAGCTAGATCGACTCGTCTCCTCCTGCTGATCAAGAATATATATTCTTTATAGGGTCTGCGATGTCTCCTTTAATGCGTTACTCCACATTATGTATGGCAAGTATTCTAAGCTTAATAATCATGCTTATCAATCAACAATATCTGAAATGCAGATGGCCTTGTGCATCGTGCAAACGAGTATTTTTCAATCGTATGGGGGCAAATGTCATGCTTGTCAACGAAACGCATTTCACCACAATATCCTATTATCATAAAAATAACATTTGATACTGCTAGTCACTAGGATGATAGAAGTTCTGGTGGAGTTACTATATGTAAACCATTTTCCCATATACAATTAGCAATATCCCAGCTTTTAGTGCGTTGGGTCAAGATTTATAGTGAAATTGATTTTAAGCTTGGTCCTAAGTTTCTTGTTGCGGATGCCTGGAATATAATACATATTTTTGTATTTTTTTTTTTTTTTTTTTTTTAATATTTTTTGGACCAATTATAATTTGTTTTTTTGTTGTTATGTGTGTTTGGGCTTTTTTGGTCGTTTTTTCTTCATCAATTTGACTAATGAAACCAATAATTTTTATTTACGTGTATAAAAATTGTTTATGTTTTATTTGTCAATTAATGTTTCCTCCTACGCGTTTCGGATTATTTAAATCCATCCTCAGGGAGTCTGTGTGTTTTTGTATGTATAAAATAAACATGAAAAAAACAAACAAAAACCATATGTTACGATCACATAAAAATAATAAAAAACTCAATACAATAATTACCTTATCACTAGCTTAATCTATTTACATTTTAATTTTTAATTTTGTTTTTTCTAATTTTTGCATTTTTGCAGCTGATTGCTGCCGCGTATGCTTGGTGTATGTTTTCTGTGTCTTCCTTGTGGTTCATCGTTATGTTGTTTTTTTGTTGTATTCTTAGCGTTTCTATGCACACAAACCACATAGCAGCATACGAAAATACTTCACAAACACTAAAGACAAAATTGACAAAGAGAAGAAAAACAACGTTGTATATGAAATTGGTTGCAATGGCAAAGAGGGGGAAGCGTGCAATAAGATTTACATTGGCACGACAAAGAGAGCACTCGGCAACAGAATAACAGAACACAAAACGGACGCCAAAAATAAAAAAACAACAACAGCACTATGCCAACACCTGACTGAGAGCGGCCACAGCGCAGATTTTGACAACTTTAAAATACTGGACATAGAGAACAAAGAGAGAAAGAGACTGACACTAGAAACGCTAAGAATACAACAAAAAAACAACATAACGATGAACCACAAGGAAGACACAGAAAACATACACCAAGCATACGCGGCAGCAATCAGCTGCAAAAATGCAAAAATTAGAAAAAACAAAATTAAAAATTAAAATGTAAATAGATTAAGCTAGTGATAAGGTAATTATTGTATTGAGTTTTTTATTATTTTTATGTGATCGTAACATATGGTTTTTGTTTGTTTTTTCATGTTTATTTTATACATACAAAAACACACAGACTCCCTGAGGATGGATTTAAATAATCCGAAACGCGTAGGAGGAAACATTAATTGACAAATAAAACATAAACAATTTTTATACACGTAAATATAAATTATTGGTTTCATTAGTCAAATTAGATGAAGAAAAAACGACCAAAAAAGCCCAAACACACATATAATACATATTGTTTGGGGAGTTGGCCATCTTTTTTAAGGGAATTTACTCTTTGACATTGTATCCAGTTCAAACCTGCAAGTAGTGGCAACTGTACTTTAGTGCTGGTGCTCAATATTTTAATATAACGTCTACTCGACAAAAACTTGATCAGATAAATAATCTTAAATTAAAATTGGAATTTGGTGCTGACATTTATGATGCTTAAGAATTATTTTTCGCAATATTTATGAAGCTGCTGACAGCTCCTGCGGCCTGAAGTTCTTAGTCTTGTAAGACCCAAACGTACATTTAGGCGAACTCGTAATGAGATTGATAACAGAGCATGGAAACGTGTTACTGCCGATTAGTGAAAGTTGGTTTTGAAGCCAAAAGTGATTTTTTTTATGAAACCCTGATCCATATTAGCCTAGAGGGAACACTCTATGGAAGTTGTCCAGAAAAAAAACAAGCCTATGCGAAATACATCGATTCAAATGCAGAATAATAAATGGAATCGGTCTATTAAAAAAAGGTGAAACATTTGCTTATGATCTGGAGAATTGATTTAAACCGTTTGACTTGCCCGTTGATACTAATTTTACTTTGGGAATAATTTCCCTTTCTAGCTATCCAACTGAAAGTATTAGACAAGTCAATTTTAGAGAGGTTAGACCAAGAAAAGCTCCAAGCTATGATGGTATTAACGATAGGACTGTAAAATAAACTTTCATTTCAAGGAGTCCAATTTCTGGTAAAAATGTTTAACGCCATATTACGGAAGAGTCAGTTTTCATCTTAATGTAGTTTTTTAGACCAAAAAGTTTATTGGCCACATTCTTGAAAAAATTTTGAAAGGGTACTGTTGCTGGAATTATAGGGTGATTTTTTAAGAGCTTGAGAACTTTAAAAAAAAAAAAAAAAAAGCATAAAATTTGCAAAATCTCATCGGTTCTTTATTTGAAACGTTAGATTGGTCCATGACATTTACTTTTTGAAGATAATTTCATTTAAATGTTGACCGCGGCTGCGTCTTAGGTGGTCCATTCGGAAAGTCCAATTTTGGGCAACTTTTTCGAGCATTTCGGCCGGAATAGCCCGAATTTCTTCGGAAATGTTGTCTTCCAAAGCTGGAATAGTTGCTGGCTTATTTCTGTAGACTTTAGACTTGACGTAGCCCCACAAAAAATAGTCTAAAGGCGTCAAATCGCATGATCTTGGTGGCCAACTTACCGGTCCATTTCTTGAGATGAATTGTTCTCCGAAGTTTTCCCTCAAAATGGCCATAGAATCGCGAGCTGTGTGGCATGTACCGCCATCTTGTTGAAACCACATGTCAACCAAGTTCAGTTCTTCCATTTTTGGCAACAAAAAGTTTGTTAGCATCGAACGATAGCGATCGCCATTCACCGTAACGTTGCGTCCAACAGCATCTTTGAAAAATACGGTCCAATGATTCCACCAGCGTACAAACCACACCAAACAGTGCATTTTTCAAGATGCATGGGCAGTTCTTGAACGGCTTCTGGTTGCTCTTCACTCCAAATGCGGCAATTTTGCTTATTTACGTAGCCATCCAACCAGAAATGAGCCTCATCGCTGAACAAAATTTGTCGATAAAAAAGCGGATTTTCTACATTTCGAACCGAACACTGATTTTGGTAATAAAATTCAATGATTTGCAAGCGTTGCTCGTTAGTAAGTCTATTCATGATGAAATGTCAAAGTATACTGAGCATCTTTCTCTTTGACACCTTGTCTGAATCCCGCGTGATCTGTCAAATACTAATGCATGAAAATCCTAACCTCAAAAAAATCACCCGTTACTTTGTGGCAATTGTTGCCACCCTATCAGGTTTTAGCAGCAAGCGCGTAACCGCAGCTTTTAGCAGCAAGCGCTGTAACCGCAGCAATGTTCACCATATAAAGAACCGAGAAGAAATTAGAAGACAACAAAGAATGTTACCTAGTTGCTGAATTAAATAAGCTTTAATTAAGTTGTAAAAGAGACGTAGAGTACAAACAACGTTGCAAAGACGAATTTGAGACTAAATGTAAGATGAAATAATAGTAGATTTTAACTATTGTAAATTAAAGAAAATTGAAGTGTTTTAGCACAATATAGCACATTCTAGCACCTCAGTAGCATAATCATGCACACCATCGTATATTGGCACAAGATAATAAAACACGAACATCAAACATAATAACAAACGTCATCCTAGTTATCATTATCTTCCGCAGTACATAGCTTTTGATAAATAAACTGTTTAAATAAAGTTTTAAAGATATTGACCTGAAACTTTAAACTTAAGCTTTTTGTGCTTCAAGCAGTTTGTATGTCAGAATCAAGGTGCCACGCCCATTTATAGACATAGCCCCCATACAAACATAAAATTTTTTCGACTTTTTTCTATGAAAACAGTTTTTGTTTATGAATGTATTTACTACAAATCGGGTAAAACACTTTTAATCCAATATCCATCCATGCAATATCAGAAGAAAGGTGCCACGCCCATTTTTAGATATAGCCCCCATACAACCTTACCATTTCTTGTAGATTTTTTGTATGAAAATATTTTTTATTTATGAATGTATTTACTACAAATTGGATAAAATCAATTCTAATGGCAACCAATATCAAAAGAAAGTTGCCACGCCCATTTTTTGATATGGCCCCCATACAAAACTAGCGCCCATTTATCAGATTTTGTACGAAAATAGTTCTTACTTATGGATATATTCACTCCAATCTGTGTAAAATCACTTCAACTGTTATCCTATGAATATGTTACCGTTATGACAAGGATCGGGCCACTATAACATATAGACCTCATACAAACTCACCTTCCATTTTTTTCTTTCAAGAAAATGATAAAAGTTTCGTGTGGCGGATATTTAAACTTCGATGCTTCGGTGAAGTTAACGTTTATTCGTGTTTTTTTGACAATTTCATTTTGCATCACCATGGGTTTTTCTTGTCTAGTTGATATCTCACCTTCGTTTTAAGCTCAGTAAATTATGCGAGCACGCACATTTTCTTATCTTGTAATGGATAAACTGTTTCAAGGTCGGAGCACAATCATTTCCGATTCGTAAATTTTAGTGATTCCGATATAAAAACATGGCATATAAAAATGTAGGTTAAAGTTATATATTAAACATATAAAATTTTACCTTAATTCGGAGTTATTTGATTCCTGTTTGCTTTCTAATTGCTGTAGGTGTTTGCTTTTTACTTTAAGTTCAGTATTTATTCGTTGCTTTTCTTCAAACCATAAAGCTTTTTCTTTTTCATACTTTTTGTGTAGCTCCGAAATAGTTTCTGTGGAGTCGGTGATAGATTCGATATTAGTTTGTTCTAATTTGTCATTCAGTTGATGCAATTCTTTTTAAAAGTTTAGCTTTGCAATTGTCTGCCTCATTTAATTGATCACGTAAATTATTAAGTTCCATACTGTGGCGCATTTGTTGTTGACTCATTTTCTCTTTGTATTGAATTTCAATGCGCTCTAACTCGAATGATGATGATTCCGAACTCAGGCTCAAGATCGTAGGTGTATCTATGTCAGTAGATACTTTTCGAAGTTCATGATGCAACTGCTGGCAATACTCTTCGGCCCGCTCTCTTAACTTCCTCTCCTTTGAAATTTCTATATTTGAATCATCGATTCGCAATTCAAGCTCTCGCCTGTTTTTGTCAGATCTTCTCAAATCATTTCTAAGACTATCGTTTTTCTGCATCACTCCATCTAATTCTTCTTCTTTATCTCGAACCTAAAAAGAAATAAACCAAAATGATTATTTTTAATTGAAAAAAATATAGTTATTTCATATATATTTATTTTCATGTTTAGACACTAAGAAACTATTGATTCCAGGTTTTGAAGACCATGCTTCAATTAAAGTTTACATTAAGATATCTGCCACCTCAAATTCATCTGCTATACACTATATGATCAAAAACAGTTAAAAACTGGAACAATAAAAGCATTTCCGATAGTAAAATTAGTACACCCCTTGACCTTTACGAATGGGCCAAAGACAATTTTACAACTATTTCCGTCATGTACAAAAAAATCCCATGACAATAAAAGGGCTTTTACATTTTTTACCAATCGATTCGAAAATTGCAAGTCAGCTGAACACGCCTAAAATATTTTTTAACCATCTTTCAAATGCACCCTATTTAAACTTTGCGTCTATTCAATCCAAAAATATGGCATTTCCGGTCTCAAATTTTACAAAATATAGTCTCAGTGCTCACCTAAAATCTATAGGACCCGGGTACAAATTTCGGAAAATTTTTGAATGCGCCTAAAATATGCTCACCTGAACCCAAAAAAAAAAAAAATTGGTCAAAAATCTATTTTAGGTTCACCTATGGGCCCCGGTTCAAATTCTGAAATTCCCTTGAACACGCCTAAAATATTTGTTAACCATCTTTCAAATGCGACTAGTTTGAAGTCTCTACGACTGATATGGCTTTCCAATTTCAAGGCCTCCATTAGGCCCCCCGATCGCCCGAAATCAGTCAGTCAGACAGGTGAAAGCGATTTATATAGTGTATATAGGTATGGATGTACCATACGAACCAGTTGTGGCCCCTCAACACAAGTTGACACAGACTATCACGCAGAAATCCCTATATTAAACCGCTTAAACTGTGTGGGAATTATAAAATTTTAAGAATTGAAAATCCCTAATTTCGCAAATGAGAATCTGACTGCTAGATATTTGGCATTAAAAGCATTCAAAAGATAGTTCAAGAGAATCATAGACCACAGATTCATCTTTGGAATGAATATACATAGAGACTTTATATTAGACGCATATTGAAAATACTATAGTCGTATTCAAGGGATTAAAGGTAAATATTGGAAGTTCCAATTTGGAACCAATGTTTAAACTTAGAGTAGTTAGGTACAGAGTCATAGGATGTATTTCTTCCTGTCTCTCTCTGAAGTACAACTGGCTGCTACAGCTTTGACTTCTTCTGTCTTGTCTTTATGAATTGTTGGTTATTGCTCTGCGAATCTTTATTTGCTTATCAGCTTAAAAAGTCAAAAATTGTCGATAAGTGCGGACACTCTTTTCATCCCGCTCCGTATAGACCGTGCAATACGCTTAATTGCGGAAAAATTTAAATATTTTAACAAGCATATCTTAATTGTGTGCGCAATATTGAACGGCTGCCGCATGTACCTACTGTGAAAGTGCACTGTCGCTACTAAAAAATAAAATTTTAAAATCAAAATGAAAATGAGTCGAACCCCACCAAAAACTCCAGCTGCTCTAAAAATAACAATAACAATAACATCTCCAGCTGTACTCTCCAAGCATAACAACATAAATGCAATTCAAATGGAGTCACTCTCTATGTAACCTATGTATAACTATGTAACCTACAACTATAAACAGAAATCTAAGTGTAAGTTCGTCAGCTAAGAACATCAATCCATTTCATTCTGCCAATAAAAAGAAATTAGATGCAGATCGGACTTAACGCTCAGTACTACCGAATAACGCCTCTTGGGCATCTCGACGCCTTTGAACTTGTTTGCAACAAAAACACCGCAACATATTGGGTCCAACATGTTACAAACATTTAACAGCACAACAGAAACATCAACTGCCAATTTTGTATTAAGCGCAACAAATCCAGCCCATGAAATTTAAATGTTAAGCCAAAACAATCTAAAATTGACAAATATTGGCACGCATCACAGAAGACAAATACTGAAAATAGATTTGCACTGTTGGACCAGACTGAGCCTGAAATGAAATTAAATCAAAACAGCAAAAAACCCCACCAATATTTGTATATGGAGTAAGTAACATGAACGCCCTCCCTTAAGCTGCTTTTTCAGAAAATTGCACACAATGAATATAAGTTAATAAAATCTTGTATGGATGGATAAAAAAAATAAATAAAAAATATTCAGTATTTACGAAAGCTTTAGTGGAAAGAAACACTGAATTTCATACATTCAAGTTAAAGCAGGAGCGTAGCTTTAATGAATTGCTAAAAGTTATTCACTACTTAACAAGTATTGACGAAATAAAAGAAGCAACCGAGGAACTTGGTTTTTAGTCGAGAATGCAATATTTGCCAAATTGTCTCAAAACAAGGAAAAACGTAAACTTCGGAGAAACCGAAGCTGAAATACCCGTCACACAACACTTTTAACAGTTCATATGTTTACCAGGGGCTTAGATTAAATCTCACGATGGATTTGGTCAAATTTGTAAGGAGGCTTTATGTTATTTTAACCCGATTGATATTACCAAATTTTAATTGAATTCATTTCGAAATATTAAAGGTTTTCATTATAAAACTCGAAAATAGGCGGTTGGTTTGAAAGGGGGCTTAACATAAAAATGGGCGTGGTACCTTGATTTTAATGTTGGATGTCATAAGAAGTGCTTTTAGCCAATATAGAGTGAATATATTCCTAAAAAGTACCTATTTTCCTACAAAAATTCGAAAATGGACGGTAAGTCTGTATGGGGGCTATATCTAAAAATGGGCGTATGTCTTTTTTTTTAACATTGAATGACATAAAAAGTGCATTTACCCAATTTCGAGTGAAAATATTCATAGAAAATACCTCTTTTCATAGAAAATTTCGAAAATGGGAGGTATATTTGTACGGTAGCTATGCCTAAAAATGAACTAGGCACCTTTATTCGAACACTTTAAATGCATAGGAGTGAGCAAAGCTTTAGTTCCGAATTAAGGTCAATATCCCTAAAACTAAGCGAATGAATCGCAGAATCGGACAAACAGACGGACATGGCTAAATCGATTCGTCTCATCGAGCTGATCAAGATCCTTTAATGCGTTACAAATTTTGAATGAATATACCCGTTTACACAATGTGTAACGGGTACAAAAAATAGCTAAAAGAACAAAGTAGATCCTAAAAAGTAGCTATGTCATCCATTGCTAACGCTTGCTACAAGAAACCGATACGCCACACTCTACCAAAGGCTTGTTTTTATGTCGCTGAAAAAAGAATTACAATATTTTTTATTGTCAAACGCTTCCAGAATATAGCTTACAGTCCTGTGAAGCTGTTCAGCTGTTCCATGAACCGAACGAATTCCTAACTGGTGGCCCGGCAGTAAGCCTTTACTAGCAAAGACATACGCTTAACTTTTGAAAGAGACGGCAGTAAACTGATAAGTCGTTACGACTCATGATTGCTATCCAATTTGCCAGAATTATGGATCATTTAAGTTTTAAATGTGATATTACACCTATTAACGTGGCCAGGAGCTTTATTATTTTTAAGCCGTTTTATTTCGTTAGTTTTGTTACTGTAAAGGGAGTAATTAGAAAGTCGATCAGCAAAGGAGTTTCTAACGAAGCCTCAGTAGTTGCAATGTCGTGTGCTGAAGCTAAGTTAAATGGTTTAAAGCGCTCTGTGAGATGTTGCGCAAAATGCTCACCTCGCTCAGAATCGGATCAACACCATTGACCATTGCAGTTCAGCAAAGGAGCCTGACGCATACACATAGGTTGTCGCTTTGCACTTTGAGTTACCTTCCATAACGAGAACACTGAACCTTTATTTGTATTCATTAGGAGTGTTCAAACAGCATTAAAAAAAAAAATTTTTATACCCGTTACACATAGTGTAAACGGGTATATTCAGTTTGTCCATAAGTTTGTAACGCATTGAAGGAGACATCGGAGACCCCACAAAGTATATATATTCTTGATCAGCTCGATGAGACGAATCGATCTAGCCATGTCCGTCTGTCTGTCCGTCTGTTTGTTGCTATGCGATTTTTTCGATGAAGATATAAAGATATTGGGCTGAAATTTTAAACTTAAGCTTTTCTCGGCAACGACTAAGTTGAGTTCGAAAATGAGAGTGCCACGCCAATTTTTAGGTATATAACCCATACAAACTTATCGATTTTTTTTTCGATTTTTTGTTTAAAAATAGTAATTATTTATGAATGTACTCGCTCCCAATTGGGTAAAACATTTCTTTTGTCATCCAGGGTCAAAACCAAGACGCCACGCCCGTGTAACGGGTATTTCAGCTTCGGTTCCACCGAAGTTAACGTTTTTCCTTGTTTTCAATTAGGATTATTTTATTTAATGGTGCTGCAATGCCCCTGAAGTTACTTAGATTTGATGTAGAAAGCTGGAAAATGAATATTATTGTTTTCGATATAGAGTAATCCTAAAAAGTGAGTGTACAAACATTTTTTCCAGCATATTGTTGAAAAAATTGGAACGTTGTTCCTGTAAAAAAATCTAAGTTCATAGGCAGATCTATACAATTCGGCTTTATACTACAGGTGGAGTGTGCGCAAGCGCACGCAATTCATTTTATAGTATATAAATTCCACTATTGAGTCTACGGTGCTGTGTAACACTACGATGAGAGTTAAAAGCTGCTGTGAATACTTTTTTTGAAGAGATCCAAGGCAAAATCAATATCTTCGGCAGAATTGAGCTCAACATCTGAACGAATTTTACTAGCTATAATCCTATTAAAAATATCTTTATTTGTGCCACGGCCAGCTCATCTCTTCGCAGTAGGCACTGCAACTGGGTCTACTGTAATTATGACAGGTAGTTGGTCCGACGATAAGTCCAAAAAGTCTTCAATATTATCAACATTATCAATGTTTTCTAGGTTATCAAAAAGTAGAACAAACTCTCTACTGCTCCAATTAAACCTAGACGGCTTAATTCAATTTTGCCAAGTTTTTTTTCGACTATAGCTTTTGAGTGCTAGACTTTCTGAATTGTTCTTTTTATGGCCCGTTAGAGGCAGGGGTCTTTTTGGAAATTTCAGTTGAAAAAAAGAAACAGGATGTTTTTCAGCTTGTGCAGCATTCAAATTGATACCCCTGTTTTTATCATAAACGTTGATGTTTGAATTGGTGTTAATGAAACTTGCGACGCTGTTGATACACCAGTTAACGTTTGAAACTGCCAGTTCATTGCTTGATTACATATTCTGTATTGGTTAGACAAAATAAACATGTAACAAGGAAAAACTTTAACTTCGGTGCAACCGAAGCTTAAATACCCATCACACTAATCTTTGAATGGTTTATGTGTGACCATCAGTGGCTTATTAAAGTTGACAAATTTAGAAAAAACAAGAAAGAACGCTGAAGTCGAGTATGCTCGACTGCAAGAAACCCTGTACCCAATCTATATGTACCTTAAGTTTGGTTTTAGTTTACTACCATACATCATTGAATTGGATTTTCATAGAAAAACTTAAAAAATCGGGTATATCTTTGATTGGGTTTATACCTAAAATTTTGTTGGTCCTACCCATATTGGGATATTTTATTGGGACTATCATAGACATAATTTATACTAAATTTAAATTTTCTAGAATAAAAAGCAATGACGTTTTTATGTAAAAACCCAAAATTTTGGGGTAAATTTGTATGGGGGCTATACCTAAAATTTTGTTCGTCCTATCCATATTGGGATATTTTATTGGGACTATCATAGACATAATTTTTACTAAATTTGAACTTCCTAGAATAAAAAACAATGACGTTTTTATGCAAAAACCCAATTTTTTGGGGTACATTTGTATGGGGGGTACCCCTTAAAATGGGTCTAGAGAAAAACCGTTTGTAAGTGCATACTTGACGGCCTAGGAGAGTCTAAGTTTCGATTTTGAAAGCTCTACCTCTTATAGTCTCCGAAATAATCGTTTTCATACGGCAGACAGCATGACAGACGGACGGACGGACAGACAGACAAAGCTTGTTCGACTCCCCTTCCAATGCTGATCAAGAATATATATACTTTATAGGGTCTATCTTGCCTCCTTCTGTCTGTTACATACATTCGCACAAACTTAATATACCCTTTTACCCTTTGGGTACAGGGTATAAAAATTGAGCCTTGAAAATACATACAGACAGAATTAGATAGATAGATTGATAGATAGAGTGTATGGATACGTAAAGAGAAGTGTGTGTTGCCCGTGCAGCTCCGCGTACTTTACATCGAGAAACTAGTATAAACTGTCGGCATGCGGGTGAATTTTTCGATGGGAGCCCGTCGGTGCGGGGGGGTTGTCTCCAATGGAGGCGTCCTTCTATGCGTGTTTTTTGAATTAGATTTCTAATAAAATATAAATCAGCATCTCGGTGCTGAGAGTGTGTCCATATGTGTGGTGCATCTACAAGTGGCTGCTAGGTGCATAATAAAGCCTAGAAATGGAACAGTGAAACAAACCAATTAGTTTGGTATACTATGCTTGGTGCCACATACCATGTTTAGTTGTCCCATGTGTGCCTGACCCTGCGTCTGCGCCATATTGTTGGTAACCCAAATACAGTTAAAGTTATTTGGATGCATGAACTAGTGCATTTAAAAGTATATGTTGGTTGCAAACACAATGAAAAATTCACATTGAAAATTTGCAACCAATCGCACTAATTCAGCTGTGTATAAGTCAGCTGTTCGATCGCTGGACTAGTCCAGAAAAAGTGTTGCCAGATCACTTACTCAAATTAGGCGGATGCTGCACGTTGGAACTTGGCATACAAAGCTATCAAACATGACAAATATCGTCAAACAAGAAATTTGTGCTTTCACTTTGTTCGTTCGCGAAAAGAGGGGAGGTCGGGGCTGAAAAGGTACCATGTGTCTAATAATCCTCTACACGAAGACGAGTTTGCACCGTCTAAAGTGCAACCCCTCGCAGAGACGAAAGCAAGAGAGCAAAATAAATACCAGTTTATGTCCAGATGAACTCATTACCCTCAAGACATTTCTTCAAACTCTTTAAATCCAGTAGTGTCTGTACCCATAATGGGCGGCTTACTGGTCTGCGTCTGTACCGAAACGGTCGGCAGTACACAAAACCTGGCGGAAGGTATAAAACGCCGCGGGTATGGCCCCAAAGGGAAAAACCAATAATGACTAGTAGTGAAGGAGTTTTAGTTACGGTGCAAGGAATCGGATCCCCAGTACCGGCGGCCGTGGGGGTGGGCAAACGGGCCCCCAGCCGTCGTTATCCAGCGACCGCAATGCTATGATGGTGGCAAACTTGGCCACTGTAGCAGATAACACTACAAGCAAACGCACTAATGGTTTCGATGGTTTTGCGAAGAGTACCAGGACACCAAGATCACCTACGGAGAAGCAATTTATATGGCCACATACAAGATCGCAATCGGCGTCTCCCGACATTCCTGATGGATTAGAGGCAAAAATGAAGGGTCTTGGAGAAACCATAGAGCAACTTATTGAATACTATAAGGACCGTAATGTGCACCACGAAATCAAACGCTTGGGTCGTCTGATCAACGTTACCCATAAGTGATGCAGTAACTCCAAAGGGCGTCAATACCCCAAGCTCTGCTCTCAAAAGAGTAAGGGACTCAGGGTCTCACCTAAACAAAGTGAGCAATGATTCGCAACAAAAAAGGCAACGAAGTACAAGGAAAACCTCAAGTGTGAACCAATTAAGCGGAGAAAGCAAAAGCAAAAACTGAGGACCAAGCTAATCTAGTAGTGAGCCAAAACAAGTGGACGGCAGTTAGAAAAAAAATTCAAAAATGAAAATAAAACCAGCACGACCGGATGCCATCCTATTGAAGCCCACAGGGGACAACACATATGCGGACATCCTGAAAAGGGTTAAAAGCGATCCAAACCTGAAAGAACTGAGTGCAAATGTTACCAATATCAGGAAAACAGCCAAAGGAGATATGCTCATCCAACTGCAAAAGGCTTTGGACCCAATCACGCAAAAGCTGCAAAAATCCATTGCCGAAGCAATTGGGAGCCACGCTAAAGTTGACCCACTAACTCATGAGGTGGCAAAAGAGGTAAAAGACATCGACGAAGTAACCAGTGCTGAAGAAGTTCATCAGGCAGTAACGCAACTAGATGAATCGCTTATTTCTATTAAACCAGAAGCAATCAAAAGCACTAGAAGAGCATACGGGGATAAACAGATCGCCACACTATGCATACCAGAAATCAAGCCAAGATATTGCTCGATATTGGGAAAATATAGAAAATGAAGATCATTCAACTCAATCTAAATCACTGTGAGGCTGCGCAAGATATCCTAGCACAAAACATTAAAGAAGAAAACATTGATCTGGCAGTCCTTAGTGAACCCTACCGAGCTAAAGAACAAAATGTGTGGATAAGTGATGCATCGGGCAAGGCAAGTCTCTGGGCATGTGTTGCATACCCTCTCATGAAAAGACCAGCGGTGCAAACACCAGGATATACAAGAGCATGCGTAAACAACATTACATTGAACATTATATTCACAACTTCCAAGCCGTTCTAGATGGGCTTTTAACCGACGCAAGAGCCAATAGTCCTTTCGTGATAGCTGGGGACTTTAACGCTTGGGCAGTAGAATGGGGTTGTCAGCGAACGAATTCTAAGGGGGCTGCACTTCTCGAATCTTTTGCATCCCTAGACGCGCAAATGGCCAACATTGGCACGCAGAATACGTTCGAGCGCAATAACAGAGGGTCTGTCATAGACCTTACCTTTGTAAGCAGCTGCATAGCGGATAAGGTGGTCTGGAGAGTCAGTGACACATACACAAGTAGTGATCATCTGGCCATAATGTTCGACATTATGTCAGCCCCCCAAAGGCAGTATAAGCAAGTCTATGGTTGGAAGGCACACCTGTTCGACGCTGCAGCATTCAGGGAAAACATGGGAGACTTCTGCCTCGTTGGTACTGCTCCACATATGGCAACGGAATTTGTAAGACGTCTGACCGCGGCTTGTAATGCCTCAATGCCAAAAGAGAAAAGCTTTCAAGGTCACAGGCAAATCTATTGGTGGGAAGAGGAGATATAAATGGCTCGAAGGGAGTCTCACCGAGCTCGGAGAACTTGCCAACGAAATAGAAACCCGAATAGTGAATTAAGTCTTCGGGATATCTTCAAAAAGAAACGACATTAGCTAAAGCTCTTAATTTAACAGAGCACAAGAAAATGCTTCGACGCACTTCTGCGAGAAACTGATAAGCTTAAGTGTTTTACACAGCAAATGCCAACGGACTACAATTTCCTTAAAAAAATAGTCGAAACCCTGTTCCCCCATCTAGCAGAGATGAGTCCAATGGTATTACCTGTCAATCCACACGACGTGCCCTTTGTCACGGAAGAGGAAGTACTAAGAGCTGTAAGTAACGTCGGTGATAAAAAAGCTCCCGGTCCAGACAACGTGCCAAACATAGCATTCAAAGCAGCAGCTAGATTGCACCCGGACGAACTGGCTAAATTGTACACTTGCTGTCTAAGAGAAGGGGTCTTTCCTCTCCAATGGAAGATGCAGAAACTGGTCCTAATACCTAAAGCTGGAAAGGATGCAGACAATCCATCCTCGTATCGTCCAATTTGCCTGCTTGACACAGTTGGAAAAGTATTTGAGCGCATTATACATGATCGACTAGAGTACTCCATACAGCAGGCCGGCGATCTCTCAAGCAATCGATTCGGATTCCGAAGAAAGGCAACCGAAGGAAAACGATGAAAAGGTGGATCAAAAAAGTACTGTTTAATTATCACATTAGACATCAAAAACGCTTTTAATACTGCCAATTGGTCGGAAATTATCAAAGCACTAGTCGCGTTCAACGTATCCAACTACTTGCTTTGAATACTTCAGAGCTACTTTTCGGAGAGAAAACTCCTCTATGATACAGGAGAGGGGCTAAAATCGTACGGAGTTACGGCCGGTTCCCTCAGGGATCTGTTCTCGGCCCACTACTATGGAACACGATGTATGACAAGATACTCCGCCTGGACATGCCCAGAGAGGTAGAGGTGATTGGCTTTGCAGATGATGTTGCTATATGTGTTACAGGAGAGTATACTGAGGAAGAAATTGGCTTAAATTAGTCGGCCTATTAGTAGCGGAGCACAAAACCGAGTGTGTACTAGTAAGCAGCAGAAGAGTGGCTGAGAAGGTTCAATTGACCGTGGGAGAGCACATCATTGAGTCAAAATCTGAAATACTGCAGCTAGGCTTCGTTATAGACCACAGGCTTACACATAAGCCACACCTAGACTATGTTAACAAAAAAGCATCTAGAACCGTTACAGCTCTATCTCGCTTAATGGTGAACGTAGGAGGTCCAAGCCAGTCACGAAGAAAACTCCTCGCTAACGTGGCCACATCAATATTAATGTATGCGGCCTCTATTTGGGCAGAGGCATGCAACACAAAAAGCTACATAAAAGCTATTAAATCAACATACAGGCTATGCGCAATTAGAGTCTGTAGTGCATTTCGAACTATATCAGATGAAGCGGTACTAATCATAAGTGGAATGACACCTATTGAACTACTAGCAGAAGATGCCAGGCTCAAACGTACAATGAGGCGTGAATCAAACACACCAACTATTAGAGTCCCACAAACAGTAATCGAAAATTGGCAGAATCGTTGGGAGGAGTCCTCTAAGGGTCGGTGGACCTACAAATTGATTCCGAACTTGGAACCCTGGCTTACAAGAAAACATGGTGAGACAAACTTCCACCTCACACACTTTCTCAGTGGCCATGGGTGCTTTCGTGCCTATCTGCATAGATTCGGGCATGCGCAAGATCAGTGGTGGTCGCGATGTGGCAGATGTCGAGCATGTCATTTTCTACTGTCCCACTTTCCACGCAGATAGAATAGAGCTCAACGTGCAGATTGGTACCACAGCAACACCAGAAAACATTGTGAATCAAATGCTGGAAAGCAGCGAGAAATGGGAAGCAGTAACAGGCATAATAACGAAAGTTAAGAAAATGATGCGCGCATTCGAAAGAGAACAACAAATAACATGAACATGACGTTATAGTCATTCGCCAGCCTTTCGAAGTAATACTGAATAGGTAGTTCCGAAGGGCATTGGCACCAGCTGGGTGCTATCACCATCCTTTCCCCATCTTACAAACTTAGGCCTATATTTAAAAAAACTAATTCTAATACACCTATCTTACAACAAAATATTCTGTAAACTTAAACTAATTGTAATATATTTATTAATATATCTACTGTTAAACATAGTACTATTAAGTAAAGGAAATAAAGATAGATAGATAGATAGATAGATAGATAGATAGATAGATAGATAGATAGATAGATAGATAGATAGATAGATAGATAGATAGATAGATACATAGATAGATAGATAGATAGATATATAGATAGAGGTGGCTGAGGAATAATCCCATATTTACCACTCAAATAGCATATAACTGGCGCTTTGCTACTACTAAAAATAATATCTCGGAAGTGGACCTTAAGTACATGATAGGTTCTGGAGGATCAAAGACAACCAGTACAGTTAAGGAAGGACCTCAGGATCGCTCAGCGATTCCAACTGCCAACGTTCAAAGTCTACTCAATCTAAGTGCAAGGGAACAGGAGAATATGGAGGGTGGCCGATTACACAAATCTGTTTTTTCATCAAAAATTCACGACAAATTCACCAAAAATTCACGTATTTTTACGACTCAAGCACAAAGCATACTGTCATTAAAAAACGAGTAACTTTTTAACCTGTCAACCAATTTACATGAAGTTGCCTGCGTTTGAAAGGTGAGACCTGTACTTTTCTAATGTTACCAACCTCCAATAGATGGCGTTACGTATTCCACGATTTAAACAAAAAGTCTCCTTTTTTAATGAACATACTTTGTATACTGTCATCATGTGCATGCTTCTTATATGGGCACCAA
>JAEIFJ010000454.1:0-59278 GCA_018903435.1 Leucophenga varia | reverse complement strand
TGCCGAATGATACCGACCGACCGACCGACCCGACCGACCGACCGACCGACCAGACCGACCGACCGACCGACCAGACCGACCGACCGACCACCGACCGACCGACCGACCGACCGACCGACCGACCGACCGACCGACCGACCGACCGACCGACCGACCGACCGACCAGACCGACCGACCAGACCGACCGACCAGACCGACCGACCAGACCGACCGACCGACCGACCGACCGACCGACCGACCGACCGACCCACCGACCGACCGACCGACCGACCAGACCGACCGACCAGACCGACCGACCAGACCGACCGACCAGACCGACCGACCAGACCGACCGACCGACCGACCGACCGACCGACCGACCGACCGACCGACCGACCGACCGACCCGACCGACCAGACCGACCGACCAGACCGACCGACCGACCGACCGACCAGACCGCCGACCGACCAGACCGACCGACCAGACCGACCGACCGACCGACCGACCAGCCGACCGACCGAGACCGACCGACCAGACCGACCGACCAGACCGACCGACCAGACCGACCGACCAGACCGACCGACCAGACCGACCGACCAGACCGACCGACCAGACCGACCAGACCGACCGACCAGACCGACCGACCAGACCGACCGACCGACCGACCGACCGACCGACCGACCGACCGACCGACCGACCAGACCGACCGACCAGACCGACCGACCAGACCGACCGACCGACCAGACCGACCGACCAGACCGACCGACCGACCAGACCGACCGACCAGACCGACCGACCAGACCGACCAGACCGACCGACCGACCGACCAGACCGACCGACCAGACCGACCGACCGACCGACCGACCGACCGACCAGACCGACCGACCGACCGACCGAGACCGACCGACCGACCAGACCGACCGACCGACCGACCGACCGACCAGACCGACCACGACCGACCGACCGACCGACCAGACCGACCGACCAGACCGACCGACCAGACCGACCGACCAGACCGACCGACCAGACCGACCGACCAGACCGACCGACCAGACCGACCGACCAGACCGACCGACCGACCGACCAGACCGACCGACCGACCCAGACCGACCAGACCGACCAGACCGACCGACCGACCGACCGACCGACCGACCGACCGACCGACAATCACACACATTTAAAACTTTCAAATTTTAGTAACAGAAAATTATATCCAGTTACTATTGAAGAGTCAATAAATTTGATGCTATAGACAGACGGACAATCAAAAGAAATATTTGAGCAAATTTTTTTTATTCGTACCTTCTTTATAAGATAATTTTATTGTCTGTTTTGTGGTTTTAAACACAGTGTGAAGCAACATAAAACGGTTTTATTTGATATCTTTTGAGATTTTATATATTTTTTTTAGGTATTTTAAAAGTTTCTTCTTTTCTAAATCCTTTGCAAATATTGCCGAAACAAATGCGAGACGTCTAAGGCGGCACATTGTGGCGACAAAATTTTAGCCACTTGAGTAGTCTCCTGCCAAGTGTCGTCATCATTCTATTTGTCTATCTATCGATCGATCGGATGCCAGTTTTACAATAATCATAACAATATTTTTAACGGTTTCTCTCTTTCTCGCTCTTGATCCTTGTTGCCGTTGCTGCGCCGCTTTGGTCCTTTTGCACAGTTTGATGTCGAAACAATAAAATAAACATTTGTAGTTGGTTCCATTGTTCTAAACGGCGATCTTTATTCAATAATTTCTTTGTCGCTCAAGTGTGATGATTTTTTATGACTCGACGTCTAAAGCGACGACAATAAAATTTTTTTGGCCCATATCGTTATAGAAATCTTTTACGGTAGCACTCTAGCATCCTTGAACAAGTGTCAAACTTTGTAGGAATACAATAGGAGTAATAGAGACAGCGAGTACGAACACTTGTCTATAAAGTACTTTTGAAAAGAATAGTTGGCGCCAGAATTTTATTTTGTTTTACAATTTGTTTTCGGTTAACATTAAATAAAATGCATAAAAAGAATTATGTCAGAGACACCGTTTTAATGTTGTTTATCGCCATGCGGATCTCTTTAATTTGGAAACATCCAAGATAAACGAAAATTTTATCACTTGTGCATCTGTTGTGTGAAACGTTGCAAGTTGTGTTATGCATTTAAATGTTGAAGTAAACTATTCCGTCTAAGTAGATGGCAAAAACTTGAGCAGTTTTGAAAAAAAAATATAAAAGATTTAAACATAATTTTTTGAAAAATTTAGATTTCAATAATTTTACATTTCAGTAGATAGATTGTAGTGGGGATTAGAAATCGTAAAATTTTTCAAGATTTAAAAAAAACCTCACCACCATCGCAGACATAAATTCGATCAACATTTCTGCGGCATTTTTTTGTTTGCAGTGAACTGGCCTCGATAGTTCTCCAAAAATCTTCTACCGATGGGGAAAATGAGTCCCTAATAAAGTTTATTGTAAATAAATATTCACGATTTTCCAAAGTGACTGACTTGTGTTTCAAAAAAATTCGACCACATAGAATTTTAATGAAGTTAAATCGCTATGCCCAATGAAGACTATGTAATTTTTTTATAATGTTTCCTAAAAATATTCAAGATGATAGGTCTAAGAAGGCAGCATATTTAATAATTTACGTTTTTCAAGATTGTTTTATAGACTAAAGAGAATATTAAAGATAACTATTAGGTAGAACCGATGTTCAAATATCCGTCATATGAAACTTTAATTAGTTCATGTATAATCATCAGTGACCTAGATTATATTCCGCAAAGTGATTGGGAGGGACAATGTAAGTAAGGGTTCAAAAAAGACGCATGTATGTAAAATTTTAGAATGTAATAATTTTCTTGTAAAAATTAAAAAAAATTATGGTGAGTTTGTATGGGGTCTGTATATTATAGTAGCTCGATCCTTGTCATATCGGTAGTATCGTATCATATCGTTTTACTCAGATTGGAGTGAATCTATACACATATTAAAAAGAAGTGTACATTTTGATTGTCACTCCATAACTCGAGAACGGCTCGACCGAAGGTGCAGGAAGGAGTGATGATGGTTAGTTAATTTTGAAATTTTGACCGTGGGTTTAATGGGGGCCTTGAATACGGAAAAGCCATATCTTTGCATTGAATAGACGTAGAGACTTGAAACAAGTTAAAAATATTTTAAGCATGTTCAAGTGATTTCCGAAATTTGGACCTGGGACCCACAGGTGTACCCAATATAAATTTGTAGACCAATTTTTTTTTATTACAGGTGAGCACTAAGACGGAATTTTAGAAAATTTTGGCTCGGGGCCTAATGGGAGCCTTGAAAAAAAAGTCATATCTTTGGATTGAATTGACGTAGAGACTAAAATCTGGGCGCATTTACATGATGGTTAGGCGCGTTTAGGGGGATTTTTAAAATTTGGACCCAAATTTGTTGACCAATTTATGTTTAGCCGACAAATAGAAGCAAAAAAAAAAATGCTAAATATAAATTAGAATTGTTTTCATACAAAAACTAAAAAATGGGCGCTTGGTTTGTATGGGGCTATTGCATAAAATATGTGAGGCACCTTGCTTTTAATAATGGATGACATTAGAAGTGTTTTTACCTTGATAAATAATATATATACTTTATGGAGGTATTTAAAAGTTTAGTGGAATATTCTTATAGTGTTCAAATAGGAAGAATATTTTGTCCCAAGACATTATTTATTAAAGGAAGAAATTACATGGATTTAGATAATGACGTGGTCCACAGCTCTTGTCTAGGAAATATATAATGTCAAAAATGTATAGTTGGTCTGAAAAGCATATTTACTTAAAATTTGTATATCTTTAGAAATTGTATTAAAAAATATTTTTTTTTTTATTTCTTTAAAACCATTTTTAAAGTATCAATCTTGTTATATTTTATTAAAATCCTATTAAGTTTTTTTTTTTTTTGTAAACTAATTGTTTATTTTTATATTCCTAATTATAATTTAACAGGTCTGGCTAAAATTATTTGAAAATAAAATGGACATTATAATGCACAAGAGTGAGACAAATATAGAAACTAAATTGTAACCAATGGGAACGATGATGTTAACAAGTGTACAAATATACAAATGCAAACATATACATACACATGCATATGTATACACTTGCACGCCATGCCATGACAAACAGGTAGTTTTTCTCATTGTCAATTTAAGAGAACGAGAGAGTGAGTAAAAATAACAGGCAAGGCAAGTTAGATCATTGAGAGACATACGCACTCATACAAGCTAAGCAAAGACCGGAATTTTTTGGATTCGTGTCAGATCGAATTAGTTCCAGAATATTTGTTTAATAAAACAGTCTCAAAACTAAACGCAAAGCGAGCAGATCGTAACGCCGCACACTGGAATATAAAGAGCTAAAAAAAAAAAATTAAATTATAAATTTATTAAAATTGTTATAAAATATTGAAAAAATTAAACATGTTAGCGCTACCAAATTTAGCGGATTTTCGCATGCAACAACAAATTGCACATGAAATGTATCGGCAGCAAATAATGCAACGTTTACCGGGTAAGGCATTAAAAATGATCTAAATTAAAATGCCGTCGGTTATTTAATTAATTTTCATTACTTTTTTTTTTAGATCCATTTGCTGCGCTACATTTTCCCTTTCCGCAGCAGCAACAACATTTTATACCCACACATCCGCCATTGCCTGGCAAGGTGGATGCCAAATTGGAGAATAACGAATTATGGCAACAATTTCATAAAATTGGCACAGAAATGATTATTACGAAATGTGGCAGGTGTGTGCTTAAACTCATTTTAACACCATTTTCAATTTTTTTTTTTTTTATCTGTTGCATACAGAAATCTTAAAGATAAAAAATGTAAACAGCTTTATCTTTAGATTGTTTATATTTTTTACTCTCTTCTACAAATAACTTTAATCCAATGCTCTATTTTTTCTGTTGCTTCTTCTTCTTTATAATAGACGCATGTTTCCATCGATGCGCGTTTCACTCTCCGGTCTTGAAGATGAAACCAACTATTGCGTACTGCTTGAAATGGTTCCAATTGGTGATTGCCGTTATAAATTCTCAGGATCACAGTGGGTACCCGCTGGCGGTGCTGAACCACAAAGTCCACAACGCATGTATCTGCATCCGGATAGTCCCGCAACAGGCGCACATTGGCAATCGCAGGCTTTACTTTTCAATAAAGTCAAATTGACAAATAATACATTGGATAATAATGGACAGGTAAGTTTTCAAAAAAAAAGAGATACCTTTTAATTTATTTAATAATTTTTCCCCATCTTTTTCCTCCTTTAGATCGTTCTGGCCAGCATGCATAAATATCAGCCACGTTTACACATTATATGCACATCGGATTTAACGCAGATACCATGGGCACCACAACAGGCCTATGTTTTTCCAGAAACCGAATTCATTGCCGTAACAGCATATCAGGTTAGTACGAAATATCCGAACAATTAATTAAAAGATACAAAATTCTATCCAAAAAAACCACAAACGTTAACAAATTGCTTGTGTCATTTGATTAATTAAAAGCAGACAAATTGCAAAGTGCTCAGTGAAAAAATCACTGCTAATTTCGTCTAGTTTTAGACAAAGCCGCTGCGGTGGTCCTTGGGCAGTAGTAACGCCCTTAACTCGCTCGCTCGATCGTAGTTAGTAATGCAACATATCCTTGTTAGCTTCAATTGGTCGATCGCTTGCTGTGTTTTTGTGTACATTCGTCTCAATTTCTTGCTGTCTGTCTGTCTGTTTGTCTGTCTGCAGTTCATTCATGACGCCAGTCTGGTGATGTGCCCTGGCTAATTAGCTTAGCTCAATTGTTTCACAAAAAAAAAAAAAAAAGTTGTCATGTCATGCTACTCAATCACTTTGATTTTTTCAAGTGGCTACAACTTGTATTTTTGTTACCTAACCCATTCTATTCTTTGCATTCATAAATCTTATTTGTTCCATTTTTTTTTTTGTTTCTTATTACAGAACGATCGCATTACTAAGCTGAAGATCGACAACAATCCATTTGCTAAGGGCTTCCGTGAGTCCGGTCAATCACGCTGCAAACGAAAACTTTCCGCCATTTCGCCGTGTTTAGATTCCATGTCTTCATCGGTAGATAGTGGCGGTGAAGATGCTCACGATGAATCATTTACAACGTCGTCGTCACCACAGGCAAAGCGCATGCGTGCCAGTCCAGCTTCGCTATCGGATGAGAACGCTTATGGTTACGAATCTGCACTGCACATGACCAAAGATTCGCATTATATGAGTACTATGGAAGCTAATTTACGCAGTGCTGCTGCATACACAGTTGCTGTAATGCCCCAGTTTTATGCTGCGCCACTGCCACCACCGACTTCTTCATCGTCATCGTCATCGCCGTCGTTGTCATCGTCGTCGTCGCAACATTTGCAACAAATTGATTATGCAAGACGCGTCGTTTGTGCCACTAGTGCTGCCACAGCCACAGCATATCCAAATTGGTTGCATACTTCTTTGTCGTCGTCTTTGTCATCATCGGCAGCATCTATAGTCGACGATTGCGACAGTCAGACTTCGGCCGTAGACGCTTTGGATGACGATTTTGTTGATGTTGTTTCTACCAATCATTCCAATGGTGCGCTTCAATATGCTACAACTATCACAACCACATCGATTGCGTCTGTTGCAGTTACTCCGAAGCGTAGCAGTTTTAGTATATCGGACATATTAGGTAAGAGTGACAACAACGGCAAAGTGTCGCTCTCGAACTGAATTTGGTCGCTTGTTGCGTTTGTCGAGAAACGTACAAAAATGTTAACGATTTTAAGTGCCGGAAACAGATGCAGTGCATTCGTGTGTTGTAGTTTTTATATAAAATATTTAATTAGATAGAAAATATTTTCATTCAAATTGTGATATTTACGTTTTTAAGTTTAATGAGCGCATCACTTTGTCGCGTTAAGAATGTGTAATATTTATGATTAAGTTTTAATTGGTAATTAATTTAAATATGTTTAAGGAAATAAAAGTTTTAGTTGAAATAACATTTAAACAAATAAGCCACTTTTTAATCATGTAAACTGCAGCCTGGATTGCTTGACTGTATTTAGAAAAAAGTGAAGAAACAGATCCGACTCGGTGCATCCAAAAATAATGTGCAAGAACCCTAGCAATAAACTATCGCTGTGCCTGGTGCAGCTCTACAAGAGAGACTGCACGCTGCTGATCGGCATTCGAACAGGTCATAGCCTAGCGGCTGCTCATGCTAAAAAGCTAGGAATAAACAACGAGAACCCTAGAGTCCCTGGAGCACTTACTCTGCGACTGCCCAGTTATTTGCCAAATAAGACTGAAACACCTTGGCTTACCCAGGATAGCATCACTGGAAGATGCGGCCAAATTGTTACCTACTCAGGTTTTAACTTTAAAAGGAATACTGAAAGACCTTTGAAAAGGCATCACTTACATCCAAATTGGTCTATGTGTGACCTTCACAAAAATGTTGTCAGCCTAACTAACCTATATCATGTAAACTAATAGGTTTCGATAGTAATACACTTAAAAAAAAAAAAATTTTGTTTTGGTCTAGACTCCGGACTCCAGTTCATGCCATCACAAAAGGTTTTTATAAAATTCATCTATAATTGCATATACCCAGATCCAGATGGCTACTTTGAGAAGGTTACGAAAGGAAGTACAAAGTTGCAATAATTGTATTTGCTAGGTTGTTTGAGTTTTTTATCTCCTATACCTTTGGAATGGTTGCATTCCTTAGTTCCACCCTCTGCAGCCGAAACTGTGACCAACTGCGAAATATTTTTTTGTACTCAACGAGAATTCTGACCATATTATATATTTTCTGGTCCATATTACCTGACATAAAAATGAATAATTAAGCTATTCTCTTGGCAAAAAGAGTGATTTTTGAGTCGCAGTTTGGGTAACGACTTGAAAACAGTGACTACAAGCAGTGATTAAATCGCAGTTCGCTAAAAAACAATCTCCATTTATTGAACAGGGACTATTCGCGAAGAGTGATACAAAAAACCGCCAATAACTAAACATGTTCTCTGAGGAATAAGAAAATCTTAAATCACTACTTCCACTCGCAGTGCATCATTGCATATTTTAAATCACTGTGAAAAAAATCACTGAAAGTGGTGACCATACAAAACGTTTTCCTAATTTTAAATTTAAAATACATTTTTTGTTTATCAAACAAAAACAAATATTACACTGTGCCTGTAGCATCGCTTTCAGCATTTACTCTGACGTCGGTCTAAATGTAACATGGACTAACCCCAAATACCCATGGTAAAAAAAAACCAAAGCTGATCTAATTTACAGCCAGGTTTTTTTTGAGAAACCAAAAAAAAATGTTATTATGGTACAACACTTATATTACGAGGTACCCAACCCAATAATAATCGAGCTTGCTTTTATTTTTAGACAATTTGAAAAATGTAACAATCAAAAAAAAAAAAAAAAAATTAAATAATTAAAACTAAAAAACTTTGAAAAATTAGTATAAATTAATTTTTAATCATTTGTAAAATGCCAAAGAAAATTAGTATCATAGACGAATCACCACCAAAAAAGATTGCAACGTGAATTGACTGAGCTCATGGAGGATATGACCTTGTCGGCACTATTCGACTTAAAGGCAGCAGATGAGAAGTTATATTTATGGACGTGCACGCTGCTGCCCGATAGTCCGCCCTATGACAAAGGAGCATTTCGTGTTGAATTTAATTTTCCAATCGATTATCCATTTAAGCCACCGAAAATCTATATTAAAACAAAAATCTATCATCCGAATATCGACGAAAGAGGTCAAGTATGTCTTGCCATCGCACTCATAGAAAATTGGAAGCCCACGACGCGTATGGAAACGATTATTCAAGCGCTGATCGCTATGTTAAATACACCGGTTCCAGAGAATGCAATACGTCCAGATGTTGCCGAAGAATACACTAAGGATCATAAACGTTTTATGCGTGTTGCTGAGGATCATACAAGAAGATTTGCTGATAAGCGTCCCGATGATGATGAACTTGTTGCCATGGAGAAGAAGAAATTAAAAATGCTTAAGGAAAAGTCGAAAAAGAGATAAAAAAAATCTTTATATCTTACAAACAATTCGAATAAAATCTGAAATTGCACAGTACAAATAAAATCTGCTGCAATTTAAAAATAAATTTGAATTTAATTTAATGTATTACTTGCATAATATGTAGCTACACATTTGTACATCTATAAAAATTTACATCGATAAGAATTCAATAATTCTCCATTCTCATTAACAGCAACAACAACGACGACAAACCAACAACAAAAAACTCGAAATACAATCGACACTTAAACTCACGAAAAAAAACCTGCGGAAATGTACAAGTCGCTCGATATCGCTTGGCTTCGCTTGGCTCACTTGGTTTGCTTGCTCGCTTATCAGAAGATCAGAGCACACCGCATCTTAAATGCTGGCGCCAACTCGAATAAGCCGCTGATTGAGCGAGCACAGTACAAAACAGATCAGACCAGACCAGAGAACGACCAAAACCAGTGTTCAACTTACCATACTTCTCAGTATACTATATATCGCGTAAGAATGTGTGAGAAACTCTCCACATGCAATGTAAATTTAGAAGAGTGGGAACGGGAGCACAACGCCTGTTGCAGTGTGATATTCGATCGCAGCTTGTAATTGATGTTTTCACGTTTTGTGGCAACAAATCTACTTGGCTGGCCAATTGCTTCAAAAAGCCAACGAGTTGCTGTGTGTAGTTGCTGTCTGTCCTTCTGGTTGGTCTTTAGCGATTTTCGCTGACATGAGTGCTACATGGTTTTTCATGTTGCCAACAAATGTCGCACATCATTCCTGGTCTCAGGAGCAAATAGAAAACAATGTGATCCTTGGCACAGGAACAAGGCGGCTACACACAATCAAGCAATAGCAAAACACAAAATGATGGCGGTGCCTCTTTGGAAACGAACGATTAAAGGCAACAGCAACCAGATACATCAGTGTGCGGAAATCAGACAAAGCCATTGATAGTGCCGTACGGGGTGAGGTGTAGTGTAGAGCAGAGATACTTACTTATCAACATGTTGCTCAACATTTTTGTTTTGCTAATTTAAAAATCAACTTAGGTGGGATGCCATCAATCGGTGGCACTTTGGAAACGATTTTTTTGTTTTTGTTTTTTTTTTTAATCAATATAAAAACAATAGCTACGACAACAATTAAATCGACAATGACAATGCCAAGTTAACCCTTTCACTTCAAATGATCGAAAAAAGAACAGCTCTTTTAAATTTAAAAAAAAAAAATTTAAAAATTGATATAAAATTCGAAAATATGATCGGTTAAATAATTTTTTTCGAAATATCCAATTTTAGCTTTAGTATTACCAACTTTAAACTACCAGGGAAATTTTTTAGGACCGTCTTTTTTTTAATAGAAAAATGTTTTATTTACAGGACAAAAAAAAAAATCCGTATTATTTTTTAAAATAGACAACAGGAGAGGAGTTTTTATATCCCTGCCAAAAATGTGCTCAAAATAGTCGTTTGTTTCATTGATGGCGTGGAACTCAGCTTAAAATTTTATTCTCCGATCTTCACAGTCCTAACTTCACAATAATCGTTGTTGCAAAAAACCTTTGATCCTTAAAATATTTGCTAATTTTCCTAGTTTTGTTCATAATGGGTTAATATCGAATAATAACAACCTGTTTTTCACTGTCCAAATCAATGCCTGCTACATGGACGATTGTCGTCTCGTTGGCGGATTGGGACGGCATTATCGGGGTTTTGAATTGATTTTACAATTCATTCATGTTACCGTGCGAAGTGTTTATGGGCTCCACATTTGCAACACTGCATATTCATGTTAAACGAAGAAGTTGTGTTCAACAAAAGATCGATCGGCTTATGTATTCCAATAGCAAACAAATTTTGTAGCATAAGATGTTGTTGCAGTTTGATTGAACGGGTATTATCGGTTTGTCGGAAAGTTTGCAACTCATGAAAGGAGTCATTTCTGTCCGTCTGTCTGTATTTCAACCAATTCATTCAGTTAGTTTTTAAGATACTGACTTGAATATCGCTTGTCAAATTTTTGTATTAAAATAGTTTTTTTTATTAAAATGAATTCATTTTTAAAAACTCTTTTAATATCATTCAATGTCAAAACCAAGGTGCCTTGCCCAATTTAGGCTCATTTTAGCTAATTTTTAAAAGATAAAAGTAATTATTTATGAATGTATTCAGACCAAATTAGTTAAAATATTATATGGATCAGGCAACTATAACATACAGCCACCATATAAACTCACCTTTAATTTTCTATTTTGTTTTCAAGAAAATTATTGTAATAACATATCTATTCAATATTGTGTCTAAACTTTGGTTGTATCGGACCATAAACTCCATCCCATCTTCAAATCTTACCTAAGCCAGTGATGATCATAAATAAACTATTTAATGATTCGCGTGACGGGTATTTGAGTTTCGGTTCTAAAGAAGTAAACTTTTTTTTTTGTTTTTATACCCTTCACACATAATGTGAAAGGGTACATTCAGTTTGTCAGAACGTTTGTAACGCATGAAAGGAGACGCAGTAGAGCCCAAAAGGTATATACATATATTCTGGATCAGCTCTACGAGACGGGTCGATTTAACCATGTCTGACTGTCTATCTGTCCGTCTGTCCGTAGTTACTCGTTTTATTTGCCCAGTTTAAAGATATTGGAGTGAAAGTCAAAACTTAAGCTTTTTTAGCCCTAAGCAGTTAAAGATTTAAAACCAAGGTGTCACGCCCATTTTAAGGCATAGCTCTTTTAAGTCTTATAAATGAAAAATGTTTTTTTTTTTTATGAAGCGATTTATGTCAAATAAGGTTAAAACACTTCTAACGACAACGCACATTCAGAAAATGACCCATGTCTGAGCTGGGCCCACGATATAAAATATCTCCTATACAAATCTTTCGCCTTCTTTTGTGTTTTTATATAAAAATTAAGTTATTTGTGAAGCGATTTGTTTAAAATCTAGAAAAACAACTTCAAATAGCAACTTATGTTTAGAAAAGGACCCATGATTGAGGTGGGACTGAGATAGCATTAAGCCCCCATACAAATCTTCAGTTAATTTTTTAGATTTTTTAAAAAAAATGCTTTATTTGTAAAGCGATTTGTTTCAAATTTGATAAAAACATTTCAAATAGCAACCCATGTTCAGACAATGACCAATGGCTAAACTAGGTCCACGATAACATATAGGCTATATATAAATCTTTCGCCAATTTTTAAGTTTTTAAATGAAAATGCGTTATTTATGAAGCGATTTGTTTCATATATGGTCAAAATACTTCTTGAATAATCCATGTTCTCAGTTGAAAAAATGATTAAAGTAGTATATTAGGCCCCATAAAAATCGAACTTACATATTAATTTAAGAAAAGTTAATCTAATCAATGTGTGACGGGTATTGAAGCTTCGTTTCCACCGAAGTCAACGTTTTTCCTTGTTTTTTTTTTCTTTATTATTTTTTATGTTGCGATTTCCATTCTTCGTTTTATGCTAAAAAATTATTGAATTCTTATTTTGGCTGAAATCGTTTACAATTTAACTTCGTAAAATTCAGCTCATTTGCTCGTATTGTTCGGTTCGGTGGTTCATTCATTTCGACTCCATGTCAAAGTCAAATGAGTGGCGCTCTCTCTCTCTACACTAGACCCCCTCTCTTTGTCACGTTCATCCAAAATACCTTACAGTTCGCTAAAGGTTTTGTGAGATTTTTATGCTTAGATAACAAAAAAAAAAAAAAAAATTCGTATTGTGTCGCTTAGTTTGTGTGTGTTTTGTATCTTTGTATACGCGAGTATATATGTAAAATTTCATTGGAAATTAATGTTGCGGCGGCTTAAATCAAAGTCATTGGCAACATTTACGTTGGCGACAATTTTATCGGCAGTCACAATGAAACTATTTCGAGAATCCCTCAGACTATGGCGAACTTGTATTGATTTTGGTTGACAGCATTGTTGCTGTTGTTCAAGTTTTGGCTTCGTTGGTGATATTATGTCTTTGAACTTGACATATCGATATGTTTGAATTTTTAATTGTTTAAAAGTTTTTTTTTTATTTGTGTTTTTATTGTACTTTTGCTAATATGTAGTGTGAAGAAAAAAACATTATCAAATGTAGTGGCGTACCAAAAAAAATATATTTTAAAAGTGTTTCAGGATTTTTCAAGCTTTTTAAAATAAATTGAAGTTTTTGTCTTACAAAACTATTTATTAATTCCTATAAAGGAAGCATAAATTTCTAAACAGCATTGAGCATATTACTTTACATATCAGACGTAGACATGAAGACGTTTCTTTTCCGGCGTTAGTCAAACATAGAGAAACAAATGGATTCGTCTATACACAAAAGGCACTAAACAAAAGCGGTACTTGAAAGTTTATTGTTGCAAATGCAAATAAATTGAGAGCAAAAGAAAAAAAAAGGAAAACATAGAAGTATAAGAATGCAGTGCAGCGCCTGCGCCTTCGAATGTTTTGAACATAGAAGAAAAAAAGTATCTTTTTGTTTTGATCTTGTTTTCAACTATGCTGGCCACGCAAAAAGCCACTTGCATTAGCATAGAACAACTCAAGTGGGCATTGTGTGAAACAAAGTGCGACTAGGCGCACATGCTTAGTGCCGATGTCCTTAGACGTAGATAAGCTATGGATTTAAACTAGAGCAAAAGGAGTGCATTAGGCTAAAGTTTTAAATCTTTGTAAATTTTCAATTTACTGCAAAAACATCGTTATTGGACTTAATAAAGACGAAAGAAACGAAAGAAAAGCAGCGAAGCAATTAAGAAAGCGTGTAATTTTTCATCCGAATTGTGTGAACAATGACAAACAATTAGAGGATAATGAAAATCACCTAAAGATACTTTTTGTATCCTTTATTTGCCACACGCACGCACCCATGCACACACAGATACTTAGCAAGCAAAGAAAAATATCAATATATAGTATGTATGTATGTATGTATGTATGCCAAGAGCCTTCAAGAAGCTAAGCTACAAAAGAAACAAACGGTTGATGTTCTTTCATTTTCATTAACAAAAGGATAATTTTGCAAATATCCTTTTGAATGCATGCGACAGACAATTGAAATGAGAGCAATGCATTGTAATGTCAAGTGCATCATATACTTGTACTGAAGCGATTTGTTTCTCTTTCTTACTACAGATAAGATTTGCATAATCCTGCTTGAGTATGTATCTTCAAACAAGCCTATTGAGTGCGAATATGTGTGTACACGAATGTCCGTCACTCTCTGTCTACATATATGTATGAGTATATAGGGGCACGTAGGTGGTACCTGTTTTAAAATAATTTGACAAAAATTAGATTTGGGCCACCGCAGGATTATCTCGCTCAACAATTGATATCTTGTGCCATTGTATTAGCAGTTTATCTCCTGGGAATGTTTGTTTAGCGCTGAAGTTTTCAACATCATAAAAGGAGTGCACCTTTAGTTAATAATGTATTTATTATTTTACAAATGTATTAATATTGGGTTGTTTATTTTACGCTGGTAAAAATGGAACATACACATAGTATCAGCAATAATGAAGCGAGCACTCATGCAGAACGTGGCTAATTATGAAGTTCTTTATCAGTATAGGTACTAGGCAAAAATTCGAAGTTTGAATACTCATTTTGAGTTTTGGCTTTTGATCTAAAGTTTTAAATCTTCTTCATATGGAGTATGCAGAGGAGATATACCGTTATTCATATGTATACGATATATGTATCTACGAAATACTCGTCCTTGCTCGGGTGTTACAAATAGTTGTTTTAAAATTTTTTTGTGGCACCAACCAGCTTAATCAATCAATCAAACTATTGCCTTTTCTTAATACATTTTTTGTATTTTTTTGAAGTTGAATTAAAATTCTGTAACAACCTTCTACAAAGCATTAGAAAAACGTTGAATGAAATCAGTGAAGTTATGAATTGAGAACGCAAAAAGTAATTCAATTTTATAAATACATTCTAGCTGAAGTACCCGGCCTTGCTTGGTACACCTAGCTTTTGAGACACCAGCCAGCTTTTCCCACCACCCTCCTCTTACCTTATTTCATTTGTCTATTTAAATTATTTGCATAAATATGACAAATTTGTTTTTGGTTCGCTTATATGGTGCACCACAAACCGCACATTTTACCAATAAATTTTCAATTATTGGTCCCATGATAAATTTTTTTATCGCCTATATAAGGTGACGCCTACTGCTTGTTATACCCGCCACACATAGTGTGAAGGGGTATATTCAGTTGTCTGAAAGTTTGTAACGCATTGAAGGAGACGTCGTAGACCATAAAGTATATATATTCTTGATCAGCTCGACGAGACGAATCGATCTAGCCATGTCCGTCTGTCCGTCCGTCTGTCTGTCTGTATATTTCTAGGCATCTTATGTTAAGTTCGAGAATGAGAGTGCCACGCCCATTTTTAGTTATAGGCCCCATACAAACTTACCGTTTTTTTCGATTTATTGTATAAAAATACTAATTATTTATGAATGTATTCGCTCCCAATTGAGTTAAAACATTTCTTTTGTCATCCAATGTTAAAGCCAAGATGACACGCCCTCTTTTAGGCATAGCCCCCATATAAACAGTCCGTTTTTTCCCGATTTTTTGTATGAAAATAGTTATTATTTATGCATATATTCACTCCAATTTGGCTAAAAACACTTCTAATGTCATCCAATGTCAAATCAGATGTGCCACGCCCATTTTTTGGTATAGCCCCCACACAAACTTTCCGTCCATTTTCGAATTTTTGTATCAAAATGGTTATTATTTATTCATGAATTTACTCCATATTGTGTAAAAACTCTTACAATATCATGGTGCCATGCCCATTTTTAGGTGTTTCTTCTATACAAACTAACCGCCCATTTCCAGATATTTTCGAGAAATGTGTTTTTATACATATCTGTATTTTTAGCTCAAAATTTGAAAATAATAGTGTGTGTAAACTTGGGTGACCACTGATGATTACACATAAACTCTTTAAATATTCGTGTGACGGGTATTTAAGCTTCGGTCTACCGAAGTTAACGTTTTTTTCTTGTTTTTTTCAACTTTTCCGGTCCCAGTAACATGTATACCGATTTTCATTTCTCGAATTCAAATATTTGTAAAAATACTAAGCGTTTCTATATATATTCTATGGAACCACTCCCACAGGCAATTTTTCGAAAATGATATATCTTCTCTTTTAAATGTTGAACCAGAAATACACCTCCACAAAATTTAATTGAAATCGGTTCAGTTTTTCGGGAATATACGATGAATCTATGATCGATTCTATAGAGGCCACGCCCAATGTCCATTTATTCAAAACGATATATGTATATCCTATATTCCAAGTTGAACTAAAAAATTAACTTCTACAAAATATCATTTACATCGATTGAGTTTATGATCGACTCTATGGGGATCACCGTTAATTTTTCCGAAATGACATACATCCTATCTTTTTAGTTGGACCAAAAAATACACATCCACAAAATTTCATTGGTATCGGTTGAATAGTTTCGAAGTCTATAAAAGGCGAACATCGTGACAGGAGATTTTTATATAATAGAAGAAGATAGATAGACAATGGCTGAACAAGTTTTAAATCTAAGCAAAATCTAATCATATTTTGGTCTTTTCAAAGTTAATTTGTTTTGTTGTTTTATATAAAAAATCAGCACGTATAACTTTTTGAACGATATCACTAGGGCACAGAAGACCCCAAAACCGAGAAAACGGAATCATTTTTTAAATTAATTAATTTTAAATTGAAGATTTGGTTTGAACCATGTTGGAAGCCAAAAACTCTATAAAGAACTTTTTCGCATTTTTTTAATTTTAGCATACAAATTATACAGGACCTAGAAAAGCTTAAATTTTAACTTAATATCTGCAAAACTGAGCGAATAAATCGTACAGCACCAAACAGACAGACAGATGGACATAGCTAGATCGACTCATCTCGTCAAGCTGATCAATAATATATTTATAGTTTACAAAAATTCCGACAAACTGAATATACCTATGTGTGACACGTATAAAAAAGTGGAAAAAATGTGACAGATTTAATGAAAGAAATCTCCCGTATAATATCGCTTTTACTCTGATAACAGCGTTGCATAACTTTAACAAGAAATTATTTACAAATTCTGAGACACTCGTGAATAAAATTTCGTTCTGAAAGTATTTTTGGACATCAACTCCATACAAATTCAGAATTGTTATCTGAACTAATTGAAAAATCATTTTATTGCAACATCGAATACAAAGTGACATTTTGAATTTTTGTTTTTATTTTAGAAATAACAAAAAATTTACCAGAGTATCAAACAGATGCTATAATGTTTGATATATAGTACGATATGTAACAGTAGCAAACTACTTGTTCCTAAAACTCATTACGAATGTCAAACAGATTTTTTTTTAAAAAGAAAATTTGTGTAGATTAACCCTTATTGTGGGTGTGAGCACGTTCTCATAAATATTTTCAAACATTTAATAAAAAAAACAAAAACAGAAAAAACTGGAATGTAAAACATAAAATAACGAAGAAGTTATGCATGAAATTAAATAAAATTTGAAACCCAAGGCTTGTGCGCCATTTTAGAATTATCTCGTATGAACACTTTTAGCTGTGCCTAATGAACAAACGAATTGTATAAACCATTAACACTTCCTCTCACTTCAAGTAATAGGAGAAAGTCATTGAACGGGGCATATACGACAATGCATTGCTTCACAAGTAGCAGACTTTTTCAAAAAAAACAAGAAAAAACGATAACTTCGGTGGAACCGAAGCTGAAATACCCGTTACATGGGCGTGGCGTCTTGGTTTTGACCCTGGATGACAAAAGAAATGTTTTTACCCAATTGGGAGCGAATACATTCATAAATAATTACTATTTTTAAACAAAAAATCGAAAAAAATCGATAAGTTTGTATGGGGGCTATACATAAAAATGTGCGTGGCACTCTCATTTTCGAACTTAACCTAGTCGTTGCCGAGAAAAGCTTAAGTTTAAAATTTCAGCCCAATATCTTTATATCTTCATCGAATAAATCGCATAGCAACAAACAGACAGACAGACAGACGGACATGGCTAGATCGATTCGTCTCATCGAGCTGATCAAGAATATATATACTTTGTGGGGTCTCCGATGCCTCCATCAATGCGTTACAAACTTTTGGACAAACTTAATATATCCGTTTACACTATGTGTAACGAGTATAAAAAAAAACTTTTTTATGGTTCACGAAAATTCTCGAGTAGCTAAAGAATAGCTAAAGTTTTTACTGTAATATGTCCACTTTATAAATTTTTAAACATAGAAACCAGATATAAATAAAAAACAAGAAAAAAAGTTAACTTCGGTTGGACCGAAGCTTATATACCTGTTACACATCATTTGACGTTGATAGACCTTCGTGTGCAGCATTTGTATTAAATTTTTTTTCAAAATACTAAACAAATTAAATATACTCTTAAAAATTTAGGAATTCGCGGTCCGATTTGGACCAATTTTAAACTGAAGATTTGGCATAAGAAACATTTTAACCATATTTGAAGCCATTCGCTTTATAAACACATTTTTTCATATAAGAACTTGAAAAAAATTTTTACTTTTGTATGGGAGCTATACCTAAAAGTGGGCGTGGCACATTGATTTTAACATAGAAACTACACAGGACCTAGAAAAGCTTAAGTTTAAAATTTCAGCCCAATATCTTTAAAACTGAGCGAATAAATTGCGCAGCAACACACAGACAGACGGACAGACAGACAGACGGACATGGCTAAATCGATTCGTCTCGTCGAGGTGATCAAGAATATATATACTTTATAGGGTCTACGATGCTTCCTTTAATGCGTTACAAACTTTCCGACAAACTGAATATACCTGTTTACACTAGTGTAACAGGTATAAAAAATACTGTCCTGATAGAGCCAACGCTAACAAGTATAGCTACCCAAGTGATACCCACAGGTCTTACCTAAACTATGATTATTTGACTGAGATATGAAAAAAAAATAGAGCTCGTATGTGTATTTTTTTATATCGACTAAGGTCCAAATTTATGGGTTGAAACACACTTTGAGGGTGTGAGGAGGGTCAAAAAACCTTTTAAAAACTTCTTATATCTGCTTGAAATTTATTACTCGTAGGTTTTTGGGGTCACTGAATCCAAATTTCATGCCAGAATTTTCATTTTCAAAATTTCGGATGTAGTATGGCGACCAAGAAATATAAAATCTGATCAGATTCACTTTCACCCAGATACTAGGAGGTCGCCATATTGCATCCGCCATTTTAAAATTGAAAATTCTGGAATGAAATTTTAATTCAGAGACCCCGAAAACCCCAGACCCTTAAAGGGTGTTTTCAACCCATAAATTTGGACCCTTGCCGATATTTTTGTTTTCCTGTCTATTTTTTCCTAGCTCAGTCAAATAATTATAGTTTCGCTAAGATCACTTGGGTAGTTTTGCTTGTAAAATTATAAGATTTTTCTTTAACGTGTTACAAACAGTCCGATCATTTCTTTATACCCCACAATTTCCACAACACGCTTGGAGTGCATAAAACTAATTGTTTGCGTTTAAAATGTTGTTTCTATTTTTTCAAGTATAATTTCTTTAAATATCTAATTACCGCAACATAAAAATAAAAGATTCCCCATTTTTAAAAAGTTGAACAAAAAAAAAATAGAGTCTCGAATTAATTACAACGCCATTGCTGAGTACGCAGCTAAGGACGCCATGTGCCGTTGAAAAGTGGCCGTTGAAAGAGTGGCTCCAGTTTTTTTATTTTTTTGTCTCTTTCCGTTGTGTTCATAGCAGCAGCAGCGGCAGTCGTCAGGTCTTCAACACTTGCAACTGTCAATTGGCGGAGTTTAATGACGCATTAAATGTACTTACACCGCACAGGGGAACATCTGTCGATGTCAGCACCAGCAGGCTATGTCAGGGACGCTAAAAAACCGCAGAGTTCTTCCCGGTGGTGGTGCTGCTGATATCTTGTCATTCTCATCTTCTGTCGCCGTTGTTGACAATTTGAAATCGATTTAGTAAATTGAATTATTGTTTTTCTTTTTTTTTTTTTTTGGTTGTTTGTTTTGTTTTTTCCTTTCCCCTTTTGACTTTTGGCATTGGTACACACAAGTAACTTTTTGTTGATTTAAACGCCTCCTACAATGTCCGCCCGCCTCTTCAGAATGCCAATGATGACGTTGCTGATCACATTGATGACGATGATTTTCTATTGTCTGTCCGCTTGTCTGTCTGCTTCTTCTTCTGTGTCATCATCAATCTAAACGTTGTCTGCTTTTTTGCTTCTGCCCAAGTAGACGTAGGTGGTGCCGCCTGTCATCGTAAAGTGTGTCTGTGGCTCCGTCTACGATCATATGGAACATAACTTTATATATGATCTTACATAATATATTTCTTTTCTTTTCTCTTCGATTTTCTTTGCTGCTACTGCAAAGTTAGCTGCGCATGTTTTTACTGCAGCATAATTCCCGTTTCATAAATATTTTCCTCTGCTTATTTTTCTTCGCCTAAATCGCTCTCCAGGGTCCTGTACTGCACTGCAATGTTGCCCACACAAACGACCATTTTAGTAGTTTGTTTTTTTTTTTTTTGTAAAAAGAAGGGCTGCAACTGAATTTCATGCCATGTCGAAAGTATTTAATTGCAAACAAATTATGTATTTTGGTTTGGATTTTTTTGTCTTCAAATTTCTAAACGTAGTCTTTAAGCACATAATAGCTAATGGATTTTGATGATGTTGTTGAAATTCAAGCGTTTACCTTGTAAATTGGTTGGGATTAATGTCATCTGTTGCTGCTTCTTTTGTGCAAGCGGAAGTTGTGATACATAAATACTTTGATGAAGATCGTGCTGTGATTGTGCTGGATTTGTAAGGTGTACATTTTTTAACTAATCGTCTTCAATCTTTTCTGTTTTACTATATATATTGGGTGTACAAATTGAAAATCGTCGTTTTTTTTTTGGGTAATTTAAAGTTTTATAATGATGAAATGGGTTACCTCTTATTTTTCAAAGTATTGACCATCGCTAGTCCCACCTTAAGCGCAAAATAGGAGTCCAGCGTAAGTGTTACCAAGTAGTTTTTGACGGATCAAGCAGCATTGGGCCTAACGTTGTCGTAAAATGGCAGTATAGCGGACAGAAGGGTAAGTGGATGTGCGAATGAACACGAATTTCCATACAGATTACTTTATACTTTATAGGGTATATTACGGCATCATTCACCGGGCTCAGATTTGAAAATAAAATCAAGGACAAACGTTAACTGCGGTGGAACTGAAGCTTAAATTCCCGTCACATGAGTCATTGAATAGTATGTGTGATCATCAAGGGTTTAGAAAAAAAACTTAGAAGTTGGATGTGAGGGGTCAATGGTCCGATACAACCCAAGTGAAGACACAGTATTGATATAATATTTTAAGCAAAGATACAAATAGCTTTAACAATAATTTCCATGAAAATATCAGAAAATGAGATTTAAGTTTGTGTAGGGCTATACGTTATAGTGACCCGATCCGTATCATATCGGTGGTTTTTCTACAATGACATTAGATGTCTTTTTTTTTATCCATCATTAAAATTGGAAAATATTCGGTAAGTTTGTATGAGGACTATTCCCAAGAAATGGGCGAGGCAGAAAATATTTTTCTTCAATTTTTTTTACTGTGTGTGTTATTTTGTTATGTTATTAGAAGCATTTTTCTCCAATTTGAAGTGATTTTTCAGAATTTATACCTATCTTCAGACCAAAATTCGAAAATGGGTGGTAAGTATGCAAATGGGCGTTGCACTTTCATTTTCGAACTTAGCTTAATCGCTGCCGAGAAAAGCGTAAATTCAAAATTTCAGCTTAACTTCTTTATATCTTGACCAAATAAAATGTATCTAAATATACAAACAGACGGACATGGCTAGATCGATTCGACTCGTCGAGCTGATCAAGAATATATATTCTTTAAGGGGTATACGAAGACTCTTCGAGGCGTTACAAACTTTTGACTAACTGTATATACCTGAAAACACATCGATATTTAGAGATGCTCATGTATTTTTGAAACAAGGACAATTTAATTTTTGTGAATTTGTTTGTTTTTGTATTTGTAAAAAAATCGTCGAAGTGTATGGATCGATATTTGTGGATTGGAGAATAAAAGTGGTGACTTGCCTAAGACATACGCTTTCTAACTGAGTAGTTTCATCACATTTTATATGTATGTATGAACCAGATGCAATTGCTTTACCCACTACCATAATTGAAACTTTCTGACCACTTTAAAGGAGGGTTTGGCTATGTTAAACCACAAACAAGATTCTAAATTTCGAAGAACAGTCAAGCAGTGAACCTCTTAGTGCTCATGTGCATCAAAGAAGGCCAAGTTGGATCTGTTGGCCAATATAGTCATGGCAACATTATTTTGGTTTACCTACTTTGTCAATTACCTTGATTATTTTAAAAAGATAAAACGAGCATCGTCGCATATTATTCAGAGCAAGAACAAGAGTCCATAAATAAGGGCTCAAACTGATACTCGACCCAGCATATTCTTTAGATTTAGCGACTATTTGATGTTTCCAAACCTGCAGAAATGAACGACGATAATACATTTGAGTCTAATTAAGAGATCATTTCAGAAACCAAATTCTGTTTAAGGACATCCTATTATTTAAAAGTTATTGAAGATATGAGAAACTTTGGACCAAAAATATAGACAAATAAAACATTTTTTCGGAAAAAAAGTGGGCCCGTGTCTTAGCAAAAAGTCACTCGTTCGTATACATTCTTTGCATCTGTTTCCCAAAATTTATTCTTTAGGGTTAAGGTCAGAGGGAAAGAACAGCTACAACATTTACGGAGAGTTGTTGGTGGGCTTCTATGAATGCCTAAAAATTTACGGATTTCAGATGTTTCCCTTCAACTATAGTACAGAGCTAGTCTCCAATATGCAGATGAAGAATACAACAGCATATTGCAGACTAATTTTTTGATTTAAACTTAAATTTGTCAAGATGAATAATACGAAATGTTGAGTTCATGGGCAATAAAAAAAAAATTTATTAATTTTTAACTTTTAATTAAATTTAAATAAATATATTTTGTACACGTTAAAAAAATAATCTCAAAACTAAAATAAACAAAATTTGACTTTTTACAACAATTTACACTTCTAAAACTAAACAATATCGGAGGTACTTATTTAAAAACTGCTACTAGCTTCCAGCACCGAGTATTGCCGAAATACTGAAACCTTTTCGTTTGACTGGCTGCGGTGGGCAGTTTGGTTCATCAGCGGCCACATTGCATTCTTCAATTGAATCTGAAGGTTGATGCAATTCGTTTGCATGTACCGATGATGACGATTCTGAGCATACATCGAGTTCATCGGATGTAGAGTCATTTGATTGAACATTATGTTCGGCGGATATGCCATTTGACAAGGCAGGATGTGGAAGTGGTAATTTCACATTCAAAGTTGTTGTCGATGATGCGGCAGATTCATCTGGCAGCAGCGACAAAGGCAATTGCAAAAGCGACGTTTCGACAACATGTTGCATGTTATTGCCATGTTGCAATTGTTGTTGTTGATGGTACAAATGTTGCTGCTGCTGTTGCGATTGAGGCAGTACTGGCGACGGGTAAATGGGTTGTGGACGACCAAAATATGTGCAAGCTAAATCGACCAGTGAAGGTCGCAGCAGTGTCTGCATATTCTGTTGAAAATGATGCATAAACGAAGTGGTGGCAGCGTCTGCACCAGCTTCACCGCCGCTGCCACCACCACCACCATATGCAGCAAAATGCTGTCGATATAGAGCTGATGGCGTTATTGAAGAACTTGTTTCGCTTGAGGGGGAAAAAGCAAGCGCACCGGCGCCAGCAACACAAAAAAGCACCCCGCCCCTTGATCATCGAGCGATGATAACGAACAAGCGGAACCATTTGATCTCAAGCGCTTAATTTGCGGACCATCGTCGAATGTTGTCGCCGATGTTGTTGTTGTTGTTGTCATTGTCGTCGTCGAGTCCTCCGGGCACAAATTAGCTCGTTCAGCGGAGCAAATCGATGTGGCCGAATCAGTGGTTGTTGTCCGAGTGTAGATTTCGTTGGCGACATATCATTCTGAGCTGAGGAGGACGACGACAACGACGACGTCTGTTGGCTGTGGGATTGCATCTGCAAATGCTGCGAGTGAAGATGCTGATGATGCTGAAGTTGATTCTGATCTTGATCTTCGTCTGACGGCGATGAAGACATTTTCGTTTGCAGCGCGATTGTCCAGTTTCGCGGAAGCCCTTCGCAAATGGTTGTTGTCGATTTTTAGTTTTGTGATGCGATCATTCTGTGAATTAAATAAAATAAGCAGAAGAACGACAAAAAGTCGAATATGAGTTCGAGTTTAGAAACAAAATTCATAAATACACTGAAAAAATATTAAATTGCAAATTGCCAAATGTTGCAAAGTCAGTCAAGAAATAACTTGTTGCCTCTTGCAAAATGTTATTTTTTAATAAATTCAAAAAACATTTTAAAAAAAAAAAAAAGAAAATTGCTTGGTGAAAAGTGTTGTTTTATAAAAAGAAAATTAGATCAACAAAAAAAGATATCGTAAGTAAATTGCGTGAAATATGACGATGTCTATTGTCTACGCAGTAAGTTCCCAGGAACAGTCCAACAGAATCAAAATGATGCTACGTAACCCAGAAGTGATGAAGTGTTAAGTAACAAGCACTTTAGGCGACCAACTTGAACGACCACTTGACACCGCCAGGCGACATTTGCATTTTGCATACTTTTTCTCTTTGCATCAACTGTCTTCATTCAGTCTGTCTGTCTGTCTTTCGGTCTTTCTATCTGGTTACCTAAATGACTTGACAACTTCTCCAAGTGACATCTCAGTGACATTTGTCGAAGATTCGTTGCTGGCGATCAATGCGCTGATCAGTGATCACGCTAATTAGAAAACCTCATCAGACTGGCGTCATTGTCTGAATGACAACAATGCCGTCGCGCCAGACATAGACAAAAACAATCGAGAGCAACAGAGTAAAAGATACAAAAACTCAGCAAGCGATCGAATTAACAAACTTGAGATATTCATTTCGAAAGGATGTGGCTGAGCACTTCCTAAAACAACAAAAACAACTCAGAATGGCAAACATGTGGCATAGTCAGTCGAGGGCTGAGTAAGGCGTTGTATGCTAATTTGAGCCACAGGCAAAAAAATGTGATCCTTTTGTTCTACAACTTCACTTTAGGAGGTAGACAAATTCAATTGAGAAATGAAAAATGAACTATGCGTCTAATTAAATAATTACAAAATGTGTGTGTGTGTGTGTTTGTGTGTGCGGTTGGCTTGAGTTCACTCTTAATCCCTCAATGAATGTGCAAGATTGATCAATTTTATTTAAAAGCAAACTGTAAAATATGTAAATGAAATCAAGTAAAGTTTTACTTATCATGATTATGCTTACCTGATAAGCGGTTACGGCGACAAATTCTGTTTCGGGAAAAACAAATGCCTGTTGCGGTGCCCATGGTATCTGGCCCAAATCTGAGGTACGTATCACATGTATACGCGGCTGATACTTGTGCATGCTGGCCAAAACAATCTGAAAAATAAAAATTATTTATTAATTTGTTTAAATAATACATTTTATAAGAAAGAATTGTATGATAATGCATGGATATAGTATAAAGTTCTATGCTATAAACCCAAAAAGAGAACCTGAAGGGTGTTTTAAATTTGTGCAAATATATGTAGCAGGCAGAAGGAGACATGATAGACCCTATAAAGCATTGAAATAAGAGTCAATCTACCTATTTCTGTCTGTCCCTCTGTCCGTCCATCCGTCTGTTATGATGTGTACCGATGAAAACGATTTTCTCGGAGACTATAGCAAATAGAGGCCATATTTGAAACTTAGACTCTCCTAAAACGTCAAGTGATCACTTACAAAAAGGTTTTCTCTTGCCCATACAAACCTACTCAAAATTTAGTATGGATTATGCCTACAATAGCAAAATTAAATACTCCATCATTGGTTTAGCCCCCTATAAAAATTTTATCCCAAAATCCAATATATTAAAAAAATATATTAAAAAATAAAAATTGGGTATAGGGTTTCTTGGAGTCGAACATAGTCGTCTACGCCATTTTTCTTGGTTTTATACCCTGAATATATTAAGTTTTTCGAATGTATGTAACACACAGAAGAAGCCTAGATAGACCATATAAAGTATATATATTCCAGCTATGTCTGTAATGCTGTCTACCGTATGAAAACGATTGCCTCTTGGACTATAAGTGATATTGCCACCATACTTGAAGATTAGACTCTTTCCAAGTATTCACTTGCAAACTCTCACTCACCTCTCACTTCTCTAGCCCCATTTACAGAGGTGCCCCTATACAAATCTTACCCAAAATTATGAGTTTTTGCATAAAAACGTTATTCTTTCTTATTCTAGGAAGTCCACATTTAGTATTAATTATGCCTATTATAGTCCCAACATGTGTAGGACCAACAAAATTGAAGGTATAGCCCCCATGCAAATAAACCCAATTTCTTTAAGTTTTTATATGAAAATCCAATATAATTAGGTATGGTACTAAGATAGGACTTAACTAAAAAGAACATAAAGTTTGGGTACAGGGTATCTTGTTGTCAAGCATACTCGACTTCAACGTTCTTTCTTGTTTTTATACCCGCCACACATAGTGTGAAGGGTATTATCAATTGTCGGAAAGTTTGTAACGCATATAAGGAGGCATCGGAGACCCCATAAAGTTTTTATATTATTGATCAGCTCCACGAGACGAATCGATTTAGCCATGTCCGTCTGTCTGTCTGTCCGTCCGTCTGTCCGTCTGTTGCAATTCGTTTTCCTCGGAAAGTTTTAAAGATATTGACCTGAAACTATAAACTTAAGCTTTGGTGTTCCTAGGCAGTTTGTATGTCAGAACCAAGGTGCCGCGCCTACTTTTAGATATAGCCCCCATACAAACTTACCATTTTTTCCGATTTTTTCCTACGAAAATAGTTATTATTTATGAATGTATTTACTACAAATCGGGTAAAAACACTTCTAATCCAAAATACATCCATCCAATATCAGAAGAAAGGTGCCACGCCCATTTTTAGATGATATAGCACCCATTCAAACTTACCATGTTTTTCGACTTTTTGTATGAAAATTGTTATTATTCGAAATGTATTTACTACAAATTACGTAGAAGCACTTCTAATGACATCCAATTTCAAAAGAAAAGTGCCACGCCCATTTTTTGATATGGCCCCCATACAAACCAAGCGCCCATTTTTCAGATTTTGTATGAAAATAGTTCTTATTTATGGATATATTCACTCCAATCTGTGTAAGATCACTTCTACTGTTATCCTATAAATATACTACCGATATGACAAGGATCGAGCCACTATAACAAATAGTTTCATACAAACTCAGCTTTAATTTTTTATTTTTTCAAGAAAATGAATAAAGTTTCGTGTGGCGGGTATTTGAGCTTCGGTGCTTCCGAAGTCAACGCTCTTGCTTGTTTTTATTATTATTTCACTTACATGTCCATTATTATCCAATGTATTATTTGTTAATTTAACTTTACTAAACAATATCGGTTGTGTTTGCCAATGTGTTCCTGACGCTGGACTATCTGGATGCAGATACATGCGTTGCGGACTTTGAGGTTCAGCACCGCCAGCTGGCACCCACTGTGAACCAGAAAATTTATAACGACAATCGCCAATAGGAACCATTTCGAGCAAAACGCAATAGTTGGATTCCTCTTCGAGTCCTGAGACGGACAAACGCATCGATGGAAACATACGTCTACAAAAAGAAAAACAAACGATTAAAAAAGAAAAGAAAAACACATTTCATATAAAAACAAAAAAAGTCATGATAAATGTTTTCTTTAAATTTAAAGAAAATCGCATATACATTTCAAATATAAATATAGATAACAGTTGCGGCAAATTATGCAAGATCCTGCCGTAGTACTATTCAAATTATATACATTATATGGTAGGTATAAAGAAAAACGATAAATCACAAAGGAAAACAAACCGCGCCGTTGAAGAAGATGTAGGGCGTTTCTAATATTTAATTGTGAATTTTCGTAGGCGCTACACTATGTAATTAGAAAAGGAATTCGTGGTTCGCGTAGAATCGAGAATCAGAAGCCTGGAGAATTGTGCATTCAAGAAAACAAACAAATGAGCAAACAAGCAATAGTTTCATCGCGTTTTGTACGGCTGTTCGACCTTTTTCTCTTCTGCTTGTACGTCAGTCAGTCCGTCAGTTATTTAGTCCGTCGAATGAAGTTTGCTCTGCTAACAAGGATACAAATTTGAGGCGCGCCGAAGGAACAGCAGGTGGCCACGAGGCTTGGCGCCAGGCTAATATGTATATATTTATTTCGTTTGTTCTTCGTTTATTTATTTATTTATTTAATACTCGGTCGATGCTTGTTTCTCTGTTTCATTTGTTAACATTTTAAGTTGATGTTTTGTTTTGTGCTTCTTTATTCCTTCTTTTTTTTTTGAACAGCGTTTACGCCGATGTGTTTCACAATGATTAATTAATTTACGATTTTTTTGTAGGTTTTTTAATTTTATTTTAATTTGATTCATTTTATATTTGATTTATTTGTTTTTTAAGTTTTGGCATGATTTCTTTTTTTTTGTTTTTATGTTTCGACATTTTTGTGGTTTAGAATTTCAGTAGGTCGCGTGGACTGTGCAGAATTTGACAAACAATTTGTTACGATCAATATCAGTTTGCACTCGAAAACGTATGGAAGCGTAGCATAATTTGGTGACATTTGAAATGTTTGTATATGTATTTTATTTTCATTTGTTAAAGAGAACGAAAAAAGAAATCGTTGCCGGATGAAATCGAACCTAACACATCTCCCATGGCTATTAATATGACAAACAATAATAAAAACAAGGTTTATGTAGGTGAAACCGACGTTTCAAGACCCGAATTTAAGCAGCTTACATGCATAGGCAATAAATGTTGGATTAAACAGGCCAGCAAAATTGACTTATATTAGTTGAAATGCCCGGTTGTCGCAAAAAGTTATTTTTAAATATTTTTGTGACACCAACCAGCTTTTAGCACCGCTCATTTTACCAATCAACTATACTTTTTCCGCTCCTTAGTACACAGTATCTTCAAATTTTTTGTATTGGTTATATATGGTTTACCCATCTCTTTAATGGATCATTCTTCTCCCGTTTCTATAATTATGTACACAGAGTTTCATTGCTAAAACCTAAATAGTAGCAAGAAAGTCACCACGCCACCATCAATCATTTTTGCAATTGAACTTATTCTTTCCGGTGCTAGCAACATTTTTCCCATTTTTCTAAAACGATATCAGTTCACAGTGTAAAACAAAGTCCATTTTTCTGTCCCTAAATTCCTATGTTTGCTTAAAACTTTAAAACTACGCAAGGAATTTTGATGAGTTTTTTTTTAAATAGATGGAGTAATTGAAGGGGAAGGTTTATATTTTGGAAAATTTTGACCCGGGGCCTAATGGTAGCCTTGAAACTGGAAAAGCCAAATATTTGAAAGAAGAAGACGTAAAAAAAATTATTTATTTTTGTGTTTTTTTTAGAATTCAGGTGAGCAACAAGACGGGATTTTGAAAAATTTTGACCCGGGGCCTAATGGGGGCCTTGAGACCGGAAAAGCCATATCTTTGGAGTGAATAGACGTAGAGACTTGAAACAGTGGTCACTTGAAAGATGGTTAATGGATGTTTTTTGGCGTTCAAGGTGTTCAAAGATCCGAAATTTAGACCTGGGACCCATATGTGGACCCAATATACATTTTTTGACCAATTTTTTTTTTTTATTACAGGTTAGCACTTAGACGGAATTTTTAGAATATTTTGACGCGGGGCTTAATGGGAGGCTTTAAAAAAAGTCATACATTTAACTTGAACAGACGTAGAGGCTTGAAACTGGGTGCATTTGAATGAGTCGTGTTTAGGGGATTTTCAAAATTTGAACCCAAATTTTTTGATCAATTTTTGTTAGAAGCAAAAAAAAAAAAAAACAGAGCAAATCCGCGGGTACCTGCTAGTATAGTATATATCCTGTCTTTTAAGTTAGACTAAAAAATCCAGATCTACAAACTTTGGTTGAAATCGGTTGAATAATTTCGTAGTCTATAAAAAACGAACAGGAGATTTTTAGATAATAAGTTTTTTTTTTTTATATGAAACTGATATGAAATACCCAAAAGAGCCAATTTTTGGGCGTGTTCTGAATCGTGTTCTGCATACAAAAATACTTCGGAAACTAGTCTCAATTAAAAATATAAAAATCATGTTTTCCTGTGTTATTGATGCCCAAAAAAGCTTTTTAGCAAAAAGATGGGTGAGTGCCAATGGTCAAAAATTACCCAAATTTAAACTTTATGGTGAAGTTCAGCACAATAAAAAAGCCAAGGGGGTCCTGGGCTATTCGGAGCAGAACAGTTATATATTGAGTTCAAAAACGGGAGAGCCGGCTACATTGTTTTAACTTAGTTTTTTTTTCAATAAATTCAGAAATGCGCGGCTATATGTTTTCCAAAAAGTCATGACTTATCAAACTACCCACGTAACTTTTTTTATGGTACTACTTATATTCTCTTTCAAATATTGAAACACTATCTATAACATATATGTACATATACTAACTAATTTATTCATCTAATAAATCATGAGAAATGTTAAACTAAAAATAAACTTTTACCACCCAAAATGCTATAAATATCTAATTAGCTTTTATGAGCGCAGCTTTATTTTTAAGGTAAATTTAATATCTCAAGATGCTAGTATCAAATTTCGAGTTAAACGGTGGCACTGGCGCCTAATCATTAAAAATTCAAATCAATTGCAAACTTGCAAGATGATGTCTGCCGCACAAAAACCAACAAAAAGCAACTGACTGTAACTGACTGTCCCGGTCCGGTCGGAGCATTCTATTTAAATTGTGACTGCTACTTCGATCTAAGCAAGCACGCCATGCAACGCCATTCAAACGGAAAACATTTCATAAAACATTTTTCATGACCAACAAAGCATTTAATATGTATAAAACTGTGCATGAATAATTCATGCGATGAACTGAACCGATAAACAGAAGCGGGAAAGATCATTGCAGTTCAAATTCGAATTTCTAAAATTTCGGTAGTAATAAAAAAAAAAAAAGCCGAAATAGATAAAATTATGTTAATTTAAAGGGCTTCCATGACAGTTGCAGACGCCTGACAAAGATACATTCAGAGAGTGCAACTTGGCATTTTATCAGTACTTGTCGATCGATCGATCGAACGAGCAATCAATCGGTCGATCGATCCATCGAAACAGCAGGGCCAACGAACGTTGAGCAATTCAAAGATATGTCAGACGATCGAATTGTTTGTTCGAAGTGTGAAATTGCTCGTATCTGTCGACAAGATGTGGTCATTGTCAACGCGCCGGCAATGTCGATATCTCGAGGTCGCGCTATATGTATCTGCCTGTACACTGCACAGTGTATCTGCAAGATACACGATATACTGTACAGTCGGTATATCGGGCGGACGCAGACAGGCGCCACCATAAAAACCGGCCGAAAAAAACAACAAAAAATAAAAGATGAAATGAAATGCGTACGACAAAGTATCCTTGACTCAAAAATATTGAAAAAGATTTATGCGCTTGCTTTGCTTTGGTTTGCCACTTGCCGCTTGCCGCATGCATTTAGTTGAGAAAAAGGCCTTAAATGCTAACATTGAATATGAGCGTACAAAAATCATATTCACGTCGTAGTCAGTCCATAGTCGAATCGACGTCCTACTGCGTTTTGGTCCATACTCGGCTACAATAAATTACGATGACGCCACTTTACGCACATTTTAACAAGTGCGGACGGTTTTCGGCCAGTATCTGTCTATCGATATACATCAGTTGTAGTTAAGATAGGCACAGCTACAGATACAGATACTTATTTGTTGCAAACGTATCTAGGAGCATTCTGCACTCGTGTTCATGTCAGCAATTGAATAGTTGCTTAGCTTTGATATTTTCCGTCTTGGCACTAAGCAAAGATAAAGCCTAAGCTATGACACGCAAAGTGACCCAGGACTTGTACGTTTTACGCCTTCATCTCTTTCTCTCTTTCTCTCTATCATTCTACGTGTTTCATTCGATGTCGACAATATTTAAGTGTTGAGCATCTTGTAAATGCAACATCCTCATTATAATGAATGTACCTGAGCGCTATGCTTTCATTTGCTAAAATTTCGTAGGCATCCTTCCGCTCTTCGAATTCATTCTCAAAGCCGTTCTGTCCACTTAAGCGCCGACGGCAACGGCGGCAATGTTATTTGCCTGTGAAAAATCTTGTCGCGACGCTGATGTAAACAATTTGCAGGCGCCTGCATCTAATGGACATTTAACAGCGACTACGTCTAAAATATCTTTCGAATCATGTCCTGCAACGCGAGTCATTTGCTTATACGTTTTTCGAGTCTCTTGACTCGCGTTTATTTTGTTTATAAAATTTTCACAATTTCGAAAGTCAATTGGATGACGCTAAAAACCCAAAATTTGTGCTAATGCATTCTCTCGAAAATGTTGTTATTGAAAATTACTTAGGAAAACAAACCGTAGTGTTTTTGTTTCGGAATTTTTGAGCATTCTAAGAGTGACGTTTTACATTCATTAACACGATTTTTCATTTCAAGAAGTTTTTACTCTTACCGTCCACTTTTTGTTATAATCATTTCCGTGCCAATTTGATGAAACTGCTTCCAAAGATCATCATTTTGCAGCGTCATTTCGACACCGGGCAGTGTAACACGTGGTGGCATTATCACATGGCGTGGCATCGGAATAGGCAGCATTGGCGGGAAGGGATCTAAACAAAGAAAAAAGCATATATTATTTAATTAGGTTTTCAGTTGTAACTTATATAATTTCCTATTTATAGAATAGAAGAAAATGAGCAGGATGAAATACTGGAATTTTTGGAGTTGACACAATCGATGAAGTGTCTGCCGAGCGATGTGCGTGGTCTACCAAACTTTTGGTTGAATATTTTTCGCAGCGTTTCACAACTCTCGGAAATTGTGCCAGAACACGATGAATCGCTGCTGCAGAGTCTAATGGATATACGCATTAACTATGAACCGAAGGGTTTAAAGTATCAACCTTTTGAAACATTTTTTGCAAGGACCAATAACATTTTCAATTGCATGATTTTTAGAAAATTGGTTTAAAAGAGAGACAGACAGACATACTTAAATGGCTATTCTGAATCTAATACAAGGAAAAACGGTAACTTCGGTAAAACCGAAGCTCAATTACCCGCCACATCTTGGTTTAGTTTATTTATGATCATCAGTGGCTTAGGTGGAATGAGGAGAAGGGATGGCTTGGAGTCAAAAAGTCCGATTTCTTAAAAAAAAAAATTAGAGAATGGTTGGTGACTCTGTTTGGGGGCTGTATGGTATAGTAGGCTGATCCTTATAGGATGATGTTAGATTTATTTTTACCCAAATAAAAGTGAATACATTCATAAATAATAACTATTTTCATACAAAAATTATAAAATCTCGGAAAGTTCGTATGGGGCCCATACCTAAAATGGGCGTGGCAGCTTTTTTTGACATTGGAAGACATAAGAAGTATTTTTACCCAATTTGGACTGGGTACATTCATAAATAAAAACTATTTTCATACAAAAAATCGAAAAAAAGGTAAGTTTGTATGGGGGCTATACCTAAAAATGTGCGTGTCACTTTTATTTTCATACTTACTTTAGTCGTTGGAGAGAAAAGCTTAAGTTCAGAGTTTCAGCTTAATATCTTTTAAACTGACCGAATAAACTGCGAAGAAACAAACAGACGGACGAACATGTCTACATGGATTCGTCTCGTCGTGCTGATCAAGAATATATATATTTTATAGGGTCTAGGATGGCTCCTTTAATGCGTTACAAACTTTCAGACACTATGTGTGGCGGGTATAAAAAGACTAAATCATCTACCTTTTGAAGTATTTTTTCTGCTGAAAATTGATCTAGGGATTCTGCTTTACCCTAAATGAGTGACCCATACAAGTGGTTATGATTTAAAATATATTGTCGGTGCATGTTAATATCTGTACCGACATGGCATTCTATAAAATTTATTGAACTTTAACAAGTTTTAGAAAATCCCAAAAAAACTGAGAGGTTCTTTATGAGTTCTTCTACTTGTCACACATAGTGTGAAACAGGTATATTCAGTTTGTCGTAAAGTTTGTAACGTTTGTAAAGGAGGCTTCGTAGACCCTATAAGGTATATATATTCTTGATCACCTTGACGACACGAATTGCTTTAGCTATGTCCGTCTGTCTGTCCGTCTGTTTGTTGCTGCGCGATTTATTCGCTCAGTTTTAAAGATGTTGGGCAGAAATTTTAAACGTAAGGTTTTCTAGGTCCTGTGTACTTCCTATGTTAAAATCAATATACCACGCCTACTTTTAGGCGTAGCTCCTTATACAAACGTACATCATTTTGTCAAGTTCTTATACAAAAAAATTATTTATAGAGCTAATGGCTTCAAATTTGGTAAAAATGCTTCTAATTGTGTATCAAGCCAAATCTTCAGCTTCAAATTGGTTCAGATCGGGCCGCGAACTACTAAATTTTTAAGAATATTTTTGAATTGCTTAGTATTTTAAGATAACATTTTTTTTTAAATGCTACACATCTATCCACGTCAATTGATGTTAACTTTTTCTTGTTTTTATTGAATTTTTTTCGGACAAAAATTCGATAAACATTTTTAGCATAGATACACCTATACAATTTTGGAAAAAATATGTACAATAGTCTACTTTAATATGTAAATAGTTTGAGCATTAAGTCGTGTCTGTGCGATTACCGGCGGCGTGAGTTTTTATCGTATAAAATTATGCAAAAAAAAAAAAAAGAAATTTAAGGTAACGTCTTTGCCTTTAATTTACGGAAATATGAAGCACTTCATATGATTGTTGAAAGTTATGGTAAGGTTTCTATGAGTAAAAGAATGTTGGTACAAAAGTGCTGATTTTAACTTTGAAGAAATGAAGCGTTCCAGATTTAAAGATACAAAGTTGGAGACTTGACTTGAGAAAGATTCTTCTCAGACGCAACATTAACTTGCGAATGTATTGGTGTTGATACAACAAGCTATTTCTTAGGAAAGTCTAATTTTTGAAGTAAAACAAATGGTGGTTTTCAATTTGAACACCCAATAGAATTTTAACAAACTCTGAAACCTTGTAGTCAAAAGCTGTTATCTAAACAATTAGTGTGTCATATATGTACATATATGTACGTGAGTTAAAAAAAAAATTTATAGTTTATTTTAATTGCTTTTTTCAAATCAATGTTAAATTCTTGTATCTCTTTGCAAAAAAATATTTGATTAAATGCAATAAATTAAATGTGTACCTAATTGTTTTTTTAAGACTTAAGCTTTCAATAAAAGAGTTCATTTATAAGCCATTATGTAGCATTGAAGTATTATATTTCTTTGTTCTTTTAAAAATGACAAAGTCTAAATCAATTAAATATTTAATGATACTTTTAGTTGTTGTATAACTTTACCTGGTATACGTTGCATAATCTGCTGTCGATAGATCTCATGTGCGATGTGCTGTTGCATTCGTAAATCCACCAATTCGTTCATGGTAATCATTTTGTTAATGATTTATTTATAGTTTTTTTTTTTTTTTTTAGACAGAATTTTTAACAGTTTTCTATTTATAAAGTATTCAATGAAGGCACTAATTGTCAACACTAATCACACCTAACGCGCAAAAGCACGCGGAATATGCGCAAATAGTCGCATACACACAATAAAATAAGTCACACTCACACTAAACGACAGTTTCTATTAGCGTTAATTATGCAAATCACAGCTTTTTCTTTTTTTTTTTTGCTTTTAAAAAATAAATTAAATTCACAATCACTTTAAGTTAACTGCATAGACGTAGTGCGGATCGTTTGCACTATAAACGTTTTTGCGTGGGTGTTAATTTGATTATAACGGCGTCAAAATACAACACAAAAATATTAATAATAAAATGTATCTGTATGTGTATGTGTGTGTTTGGTTAAAGTTAATTTGCATTTGAAAACTTGTTGAGTAGGTGTCGAGAGTCAAGTGAGTAAAAAACCGTGTAATTGACGTACAAAATGCCGACGCTCATGTGTTTCTCTTACAAAGTTCGCATTGAAACTGAACAAGTTTGCTGTTGCTGTTTACAAAACGCTGCTGAAACGAGCTTGACTAGTTTTTTTTTTTTTTTTTTTGGTTTCCCCTTCCAATATATAAAGTAAATATTAAGTACAAAACAAAATTTCATTGATCGACATTGTCTGGCGTACAGACAGACGGACAGACAGATATACACAAATAGAAGACTGTCATCAAAGACAAGATCAACGGCGGCATGCTCATCTGTTGTACTGCTTCTGCTGTTCAAAGATCACCGTAGTGGACAATGGTAAAGCGTTGCCTACCCACTACTACTGTTTGTCTATAAGCACTCTCTTTACTTATTAACAATTACCCCTCTTTTCTCTCTGTCTCTTATTTAGGCACGCTCAGCCATCGACGTCGCTTCATATCCAATGCAGCAACTCGTGATCGTGAACAGGTTTTTGTATACATTTTCAACGCGTTCCGATTGGCTGCATTAGAGCCATCTTTATATTTGTATATTGCGCGCTCTCTCTTCCTTTAATACACACGCTTTTGTATACTCTCATGTTGTTTTTTTTTTTTCGTTTAAATGTATTGTTTGCTCTTTTTTTTGTTGATATTTTGTAGCACCTCCATTTTGAAAATCTCGCTTTACTGTAAAAAGCAGCGTCGATGCGTTGATTCTGACGCTTGCGGCTGATGACTCTCAACACGCATTACTCCAGCTTCAGTACAGTGGTTAGCTCCTCCTCTCAATCAACCGACAAAAAAAAAAAAAAAATAAAATAATTAAAAGAAAGACAGCTGCAATCCGTTCAATATAATTGTTTGTTGTTTATATTTATTTTTGTCTCTTTCTAGCGTTTTAAAATTTATACGAAAGACGCATGAAATTTTGCAGCATTTAATTGAATTTAATATTGAAACGCGACGCCGGTTTGTTTGGAAGTTAAATATATAATTTTATTTTGTACTGCATTTTATTTGCTGTCTTTAACCCATTTCTTCCAATACATTGTTGCACATTGGGCTTCGTTTAAGTGGTCAACATCAGGGTGGTCTTCTCATATATATATTTGTTTTTCGTTTGCAACATGCTACTAAAAATGTATCTGTTTGTTTTTTAAGATATAAGGCTACTCACACACAAAAATAAAAAGCAGGTGTTCGAAATTAATTTGGTTGGTTTACAAAAATGCATTTAATTTGTTATTTTCCATTTTGGGCCACAATTAAATTTTTGAGTTGCTAAAACTTATGTCAGCCATAAATGTTTGACTGCATTCTGTTTAATAGAATATTAATTTGGAATGTGTTGTACATTGTATGATACCCAATTGGAGTTTATGGCACATAGTTTCAAAATGAATGCGATTTATGATTGTAAGATATACTTTTTGTTATTTCAACATCCATATAGTCTATAGAGAGTACATATCAGATAATTATAAAATTACTAGCGGATACCCGGCGTGTGCTACAACGTTGCATGGGCATTTCTGATGCTCTTTCGGCTCTTTCCGTTTCGTATCTGCTTTTTTTTTGTGCAATTTTAGCTCTTTTTGGTGACATCTTTTGTACTTTTTTTTTGATTGCATCGTAGCCAAGTATGAAAACATACAAAAATCACTAAAAATACCTTTTTTAATTACAGCGAGGCCACGATATGTTGTGAAATAGTTTAACACATACAAAATGCAAAAAAAAAAAAATTGAATGGAAAAAGTCGAAAATCGATGCCATGAATGTGCCTAATGCATTATTTTAGTGTCTATAATTATTCTTGCATTTTTGCCTTTAAATGAAACCAGTTTGGGACTCATTGGTTGGGTGGTTTTAAAGTCCATTACGGACATAGAAACATTGTAACTATTTTATATGTTTATCATTAAAAATACTGTTATCGAATTTTTATTATAAAGCAACACCAATAAGTGCTTCTGAGTAGTTTACTTCGAAAGAGAAAATTAATATTAGGTATGAACCGATAAATGGGGGATGATGCTTGAAAACAGCTAAGGGCTACTTTCTAGAGCTTCTTTTTAACAATGAATTGAAACTTTAAAATGTTTCATCAAAACAATATTTAAAATATATTTCTGTATCCAGTCTGTAAAGCCATTTATACAAACAAAAAAGTTGTACAAAAAATTATACCAGAACACTTTCTTGGGAAGGGAACTCCTTTGTAAAGTACGAAGTTTAAAATTATGCAATAATGGGTGTGAATATTTTGGAATTCTTGTGGAACCGCCACCGAATAAAACAGAATAAAAAAATATTATAGATTAGATAGAACTTCGATATGGGATGATTGGGGGTCAATGGGCTGATACAACTCAAGTTTATTTTACAATATTATAATCAAATTTTAAGCTAAAAGTTGCTATATCTGTTTCCAAATCATTGACTATGCTGTTAAGACAACAAAGAAAAAATGAAAAGTAGGCAACTAGTATTTTTAACAAAATCCTAAAAACAAGTAAAGACAAAACCTTTGGTGGAACCGAAGCTCAACTATCAGTCACAAAACCCAAATTTAAAAGCCAGTCGACGAACTTACAGACAGATACGGACATGGCTAAATAAAACTCGTTTCGAAGAGTGAATCAAAACCAATTTATTTAATAGGGATGTACGATGTCTCCTTTCATAACCTTTCACACTATGTTTGATTGGGGACAAAAAATGAAAATAACGAGAAAAGGACCTTTAACGAGAAAAGGACCTAAATATATGCATACCCAAGAGTGCATAACTGAGACAGAGAATAGAAACTAAAAGTTGTGATGTTCGGATCGAAAGAAATATTCAACTCTTAGTCAAAAAGCGGGACGGAGACAGAGGAATAGAAACTAAAAAGTTGTGATGTTCTTGATCGAAAGAAATATTCAACTCTCAAACGTACAATGTGGGTATGGTAGATTTTCCAAAACTAAGATGGTCGAATTAACAAGACTCAAACAAGACTTTGCTGAACGCGATCCTAGAGCGAGGCCAAAGCCAGCAAAAAACTATTTAATTCATGTTTTTTAAATAAATATAATGACAATTTATATTAGATGAACAGCTAAACCGATATAAATATGTATAAAATTGTTGGATAGAATAAATTTGAATGGAAGTCGGACACCCCAGATGAACAAAAACGATCTCTACAACGATTTCTACTTTATAAAACTTACATATTAAAAGATTCAACTTGATTTACTCATATACAAAAAAGCAGCCATGTAGTCTATAAGTTGCTCTTATAGTTCAGATACATATAGCTCGACTCGAGTTTAGATAAGAGCATAACTTTCGTTTTCAACGAAAACACATGCATAAAACATGATTAAATTCCTTGGCAAAATGTTTACATATATTTTTATCTACATAAACAATAAATTCTCTTCGGCTGTGATATCAAATAAAAAATATTTATCTACTGCATCATTGTCTTACTAAGCGCAAGATAAACAAAAGCAAGCATACTACTTCCGTTAAATAAATTCTGCAACAAATAAAAAAATACATATGTGCCTCCATTTTTGTTTTCAATGAAATCCAATACATGCTGCCAAATGCCAAATGTAAATAGTTTGAGCTAATTTACACACACCACACAAAAAACGCTGCGAGAATTTCTCCATTTGGTGCAATTATTCCGATCGTAATTAATTTGACTGCATAAACAATTAAACGCAAAGAGCAAAGAGCTCTTCAGGTAGAAGTCGTTTTTATTTTTATGCGGAAATTATATTTTTCTTTTTGTTTGCCTTTTTATTTATTTGGGTTTCTTGCTGTCGATTTCAATTTCGTTTCCGGTTTCTGAACTGAGGTGATTACGATTTTCACCTACACATTGCACACACACACACACTTACAATGAGATACATTCATAAGAGTCTCGCAGAAAGTACTGCATTGCAATAAGCAAAAGACGAAAGAGATGAGGGGTTTCAATATAAAAAGTGCAGCGGCACCATAGCTGAGCAATTTGTTAGCAATCCTAATTGGCCTTTGTACCTACGTCGTAGTATAAAAGTTTGACTAATGCGTCTGCTAGCTTCCGTTTGCACTGTCGTTACCTATCCTGTCTTGTCATTGGGCTTCTGTCCTGAGTTGAAAATCTTTAAGTGTTTGTTTATTTAAATTACCGACGGCACTCTATCCGTCCGTTCGTTTATTATTTTTGTTAATGTCTTGTACTGGATTTTCAGTCACGGATGATTCAGTCTGTCACCAAAGGTTGTTAATTATTTGCTTTAGTTAATCACAATCATTTTTTATACTATATATGTACTAGGTACTCTTAACAGATTGGGTGAATTGTGTTTTTGTTTATAAGCGAATCTATTTATTCAATTCTACATTTTTTGGAGAATGGGATAAACTTTTTTTTTAAATTTAAAAAATCTGATGCCACATTTGTAATTACTAAACCCAAAGAGTCCCAAACATAAGATGAATTTTTAACTTTTGACATTGAAATCATTCAGAGGTCTCAAAGTTAAGTCCTAAGAATGATCTCTGACGAATACACTCAATATTTTCAATTGAAAAAGCTGCAGGAGGAATATTATACATCCCCATTAGAAGCAGACGTCTTTTTTTTTTTTTCAAAAAACATTTTAAAAACTTCATATATTTGCTTAAATATATTACTCGGGGGGTTTCGGGGTCACTGAATTGAAATTTATTTGGATTTGCATTTATTTTGGGTAGTTTTACTTGTAAGATCTGTTTGGGTGCGGTTTCACTCTGTTTTTTTTCGAATTGACCCGCTTAATTAGTTTCTTCAACTAAGTTTTCCTAGACTCAGTGATGATTTCTTGTCAAAGGACCTAGCCGGGAAAGCATGAAGAAACTGCTCCCAGAGATATTTAATATCTTTGAATTAGCCCTTGACATGAGCAATTCTTCTGCGTACTACTTTTCCTGGTATCGGCAATATTGCACAATTAATATAAAACTTTTTTGCGACTAATATCTATTTATGAGAAGGTTGTGGTCACAAATACGATCAACACCATCCATCTTTATAACCGCTACAAGTAGTGTGAACGGGAAAGTTTGTAAATCATTAAAGGAGACATCGTAGACCCTTTAAGGTATGTATATTCTTCCGCCCGTCTGCATGTCCGTTTGTCTTTATTTTTGCGTTTTATTGGCTTGGTTTTGAAGTTATTCTCCTGAAATTGGAAAGCTTTTAGCGCTCTAAGCAGTTTATCCAAAGTGTCACGCCCATTGTAAGGCAAAACTCCCATAAAAATCTACCGCCTATTTTGAATTTTTACTTTTTTCTTGATCCGCATTTTATTGGTAAGTATTGTATATTAAGTTTGTGAGAATGTATGTAACAGACAGAAGGAGGCAAGATAGACTCTATAAAGTATATATATTCTTGATCAGCATTGAAAGGGGAGTCGAACTAGCTATATCTTTCTGTCCGTCCGTCCGTTATGCTGTCTGCCATATGAAAACGATTATTTCGGAGACTATAAGAGGTAAAGCATTCAAAATTGAAACTTAGACTCCGTCTAGGCCGTCAGGTGTGCACTTACAAACGGTTTTTCTCTAGACCCATTTTAAGGAGTACCCCCATACAAATCTACGACAAAAACTTTGGGGTTTTGCATATAAACGTCAAAAAATTTTGTATAAATAATGTCTACGATAGTCCCAATAAAATATCCAAATATGGGTAGGACTAACACAATTTTAGGTATAGCCCCCATACAAATTTACCCCAAAATTTTGAGTTTTTACATAAAAACGTCATTGTTTTATATTCTAGAAAATTCAAATTTAGTGTAAATTATGTCTATGATAGTCCCAATGAAATAGACCAATATGGGTAGGACCAACAATATTTTAGTTATAGTCCCTATACAAATTTACCCCAAAATATTGGGTTTTTACGTAAAAGTCATTGTTTTTTATTCAAGGAAGTTCAAATTTAGTACAAATTATGTCTATGGTAGTCCCAATGAAATAGACCAATATGGGTAGGCCCAACTAAATTTTAGGTATAACCCCATTCAAAGATATACCCGATTTTTTAAGTTTTTCTATGAAAATCCAATTCAATGAGGTATGGTAGTAAAATAGAACCTAACTTAAGGTACATATAGATTAGGTACAGGGTATCTTGCAGTCAAGCATAATCGACTTCAGCGTTCTGTTTTGTTAGATATAGCACCCATACAAAACTAACGCCTATTTTCAAGTTCTGCATGAAAGTTCTCATTTATGAATATATTCACTTCAAATTAGGTAACAACATTTCAAGTATCATTTTATATTGTATATAAACTACTGATATGATACCGATTGGGCCACTATAACATACAGGCCCCATACAAACTCACCACTCATTTTTTGATTTTTTCAGGACAATTATTGTTTTATCTGTATTTTTAGGTAAAAAAAAATTGACACATTTGTTTCTTATATGAACCCTAACATGGAATGGTTGTATCGGATATTGCACCCTACCCATTACGAAATACTATCTACGCCACTGATGATAGCATAATTTAAAATTTTTTAAATATGTGCGAGGCATTTAAAAAAAAATTGTTTAAAAGTTTTTATAAGTAATATGACTTAGCTATGCCATTTCCAGGATCATCAATTTCTCATTATAAAGACTATTTGAATGATTAGATAGAGTTAAATGAGCGTTTTCGTTTGGATAGTTGTATTGTATTCGTTTTTTTATGGTAACTCTTTGTTTAAAACGAATTACAACGTTTCCAACGACTACGATCGCAATTTACTTTTCCAATGTGAGTCAATATTGTATTGAGACTTAGTCTGAGTGTTTACAAGCGAAGAAAATTCGTGCAAATCTACTTTTGTATGCAAATTAAATGAGTGACTCAATCGTTAAGCAAACAATATGTGAACGAATTACCTCAAGTGTCTCGAAAATTTATGACCTATTACAGACAGAGATACAGTGATTCAGTACTCAAAATGGAACGAGCGTAATCTAAATACGTATGAGGCAATGAAAACTAAATCTCGGACCACACTCGATAAAGATGGCAAATACTGCAGCAGCAGCTTCTTTATTTCTTAAACAATTATGAATATGTTGCTCAGTTCAGCGCACCACTTAACAGCTTTGAATGGTTCATGGCGCTCTTGAGCGATTCCCACAAGCATGCGATGCGTCGCGACGTCCAAGCGCCAAAGAGAAGCAAATCATGCTGGCCTCAAAAGTTTTCCATCCAATCGGATCCAATCCACTCTAATGTAGACAAAGTCATGGCATTCGCATCGCATACCGCACACCATATAAATAATTAAGAGGTGTTTAATCGTGTGTTCTACGCTTTAAATGTTGGTAAACTTTATTTCACGGGAGGTACCAATACCAAAACATATTCATAACTTGCTCACATCGACTCACTGTGTTGACTCAGTCTACGTAGTAGTACGTAGTAGTACCTATGGATTTTATTGTTTGCTCTCGAATTATCATAAGCAAATAATGAAATACTTCTTAAGCCGTTCGCTACTTGCTTCGCTGCTGCTCGGCCACATTATGTTTTTACGCTCTTCAGACGCTGTTCAGCACGACTTAAGTGCTAAAAAGTTGCCAGAGACCTAGACGATGTTGTTCCAATGATGAAATTAAGTGGACTGGAGTGCTTCTGTTGCACTCCAACTCACTTGAAATATTACAATATTATTGTCAAGTGCTACTGGCATTTCGTTTTGCTCTTTTAAAATATTTTCTGTTGCAGCTTCAAATTGTTTACTTACATTTTGAAGATATTCTTAGTGATCGCTTTAGACTTGGTGTGATCTTTATTGATTACAAATTTGTTATAACTTAAGCATTGTGATGTGTCATTCTTTGTATATCATGAGTACATTAACATATCAACTAAATGTTGGCAAAATCTTTAGTTGAATTCTACCCAAGAATGCCAACTGGTAATGTTCACACAGGGCGCCTTTTCGATACGTGTTAAAGTGACTGCATATTGCGAATCTCTGCGCAGGTCGACTTATTTTTTTCCACAAGTCGTGGGATCCAAGAGTATTTCAAACTTCCATATATTGCTTTTATATAGTGTGTTTCAGATTAAACACAAGATTTGCAGAAATGTACTGGTAAGCCTGATTTACATTCTAGATTTGGAAAATATTAAAATGCAGAATCCCAAAAAACGGAAGTCATTTTTCAAAATAGAGAAGGAGAAAAGTAGTTACATACATTTTTTAAAGTGAAGATAAAAAAATCGTGGGCCCCTATTTAGACACCAAGCTCCTAAAAAAAGTATAGGGCATGGGGACTTTCTCCCCTCCATTCGTCAAATATGGTGCAGTGAACCATAAGGCGGAGTGAACGTCAATTGTACAGTATATATATTTTTATTACTTATTTTCCAACTTAAAGAAAATTATGAGATCTAGCCATGCCCGTCTGTCTGTTTTATTCAACGCGATTTACTCGGAGACTCCTGGATATATTTTGCTAAAATTTGAAACTTAAGCATTTTTTGGAAAAGACCACATCAAGTTCGAAAATGAAAGTACGCCCGTTTTTAAGTATAGCCCGCATACAAAATGACCGCGCATTATTGAATTTTTGTATGAAAGTAGGTAGTTTTTGTGCATATATTCACTCCATATGGGGTAAAAACACTTTTGATGTAATCAAATATCAAACCAAGATGTCACGCCCACTTTTAGATTTATCCCTCATACAAACTGACCGTCCGTTTTCGAATTTTTGTATGAAAGTTAAAACATTTCTAATATCATCCAACATCAAATCCAAGGTGCTTGGTCATAGGGCCCCACAAACTTACCGAGTGTTTTTTATTTTTTTTTGAATATCTGTGTTTTTATACCCGTTACACATAGTGTAAACGGGTATATTCAGATTGTCGGAATGTTTATAACGCATTAAAGGAGACGCAGTAGACCCCATCAATTATATATATTCTTGATCAGAATGATGAGACTTGTTGATCTAGCCATGTCCGTCTGTCTGTCCGCCTGTATGTCTGTATTCGCTCAGTTTTACAGATATTGGGCTGAAATTCGAAACTTAAGCTTTTCTCAGTCATAGGTAGTTTGTATGTTAAATTCAGATTGACCGCCCATTTCCAATTTTTGTGTGAAAATAGGTATTATAAATGAATGTATTCACTTCAAATTGGGTTAATTTACTTACCTCTCATTGTCTGACGTTTCAAGAAAATTATTATTAGTTGTGTCAGACCATTGATGATCACACATATCTCTTTTAATAATCGTGTAATGGGTATCTAAGCTTCGGTTCCACCGAAGTTAACGTTTTTCCTTGTTTAGCTTAAAACTTGAGTTCTGTCAGACCATTAACCCCTTTCCATCCCATCTCGAAGTTCTATCTAAACTATTTAAAACTACGTGTGACGGGTTTGGTATTTAAGCTTCGGTTCGACCGAAGATATTCTTGATTTCTTTGAGTTAGCACTAAAACGGGATATATGGTATTTCGGTACGAAAAATGCATGTCAAGCATGTCTGCATCTCATGAATTATTATGCTTATTAGGATAAGGAGGACTTTTGCGTCCATTAAGAAGAACGAGTACAGCCAGTACGTCTGCCGTTGCGTTGAAATGAACAGATCTTTAAAGACATCCGCAAGATTGAAATCCCCAACTGAAATCAAACGGCATTAAACCATCCCATCTGGGTCAATACCATAAGTGATGCCAATTCTTAAAAATAGTTTGGTCACAAAAACCTTCTGCAACAACATCTTTAATATTTCCATATCAAATTATTTATTCCACAAACAAAAAACTATTCTTCGACCCCCTCCTCCGAATCAAAATTTCTTGTTCCCTTATAAATATACAAACTTACAAACTATACATATGTATATTGTACAACATGTACATATTTACGTATATATGTTATGTTATAAAAGTTTTCTTTATCTTAATTCTCATTTAATAACTTAATAGTTTCTATTAAAATTCTACAAGAATAATTTCAAGACAGTTACTCGCAATTTGATGCGTTTCAAGGCCAATTCCGGTTTTATAGGTTCGTTGACGGTAACGACGAACAACAACAAAAAAAATAGTTTTTCATTCATAAGTTTTTGTGGCGACTGGCGCCAACATTTTTATTCAAAAAAAAAAAAAAATATATTAAAGTTTTATGAGAGTGAAGTGTGGCTTGTGCGACTGCAAACAAAAAAAAAAAAAGAGCAGGGGGTGCGACGCGCGCATGTAAATATGAACATTTGGGGCTCATGTGCAGCCAGTAACACTTTATGCATCGATGCAGTCGGAGGCACTTGACTTTGAGTGGCAACGATTTCATTAACTGCGACGACTCGACAAATATTGCTAAGAGCAGCTAAGTGAATAAAAGTGGTGGTTGGTACCAGAATAAAAAAAGGGAATGGAAGCAAGCCACACAGATTTTTACATTGGAGGAGCCAGAGCCAACATGTGGACGCTGTTGTTGATTTAGCGTATCGCTCATAATTGTTTTTATGGTTTTGCATTAGAGCGTTAGATAAGCGAATGCGCCAAGATATTTAGAAGAAAAAAAAGATCTTTATTATTTATGACATTTATAAATGGGCGACAAATGAATACATGTTTTGTTATGTACAAAGCGATTCTTTTTTGTTAGTACTTTAGTTACGCACGCGTCTCGCTTATCGAAGAAACTTCCCTCTAGGTACTGCTGCTGTATTTAATGCAGAGCAGATGCAAATGCAGCTCGTGTCTAGGTCAAAAATGTCAACAGAAGGCTTTTGGCGATAATAAACCGCTTATGGGACTAGATTCGATATCATTTCAAGTGCGCTGTTTTGGTTGCTAGTTTGATTTTTTTTGGAAGTTACTAAAGTGCAAAAGAGCTGCTGCTGCGACAGGCTGCAACTTCTAGCATACTCATGCATGACTGGTGCCATGCGAAACTGTCCTACTGTGGTACTGGAGACGATCATTGGTCTACCTACTCTGCATTTTTTCACCAAAACTTCAGCTGCAATGGAAGCTCTTAGGTCTCTGACCTTTAACGGCGGTACGTTACATGACAAAGGCCATTCCAGCATCCTCCATAACATTCCCGGCATCGAGATATGCAAAGTCTCAGATTCTATGACCACGGTTTTACGCTTTGGCAAACGCTTTTCTGTCCTAGTACCTAGTCGAAGTGAAGTTCTGCGCTCTCAAAATTTTAGACAACAGTCCAAGGGGGGCTACTATCAGTATATTTTCGGATAGTCAGGCGGCTGTCCGAGCGCTAACCTCGAGGTCCATTTCTTCCAAATTAGTTCTACAATGTTATGACACTGTCCAGCGCCTATCCGTAGGACGCAAAGTCACCCTATCTTGGGTCCCTGGTCCTAGGATCATTGAAGGAAATTAAGTTGCAGACGATTTTGCCAGGATAGGTTTGTCAACTCCTATGATCGGCACTGATCCATTTCGTGGCCTCAGTTGGGCCTCAGCAACACTCTCCATTAAGAAATACTTCAGAGACTTGATCTCTCAACACTGGCTACACTATCCTGGTCTTCGAAAGACTAAACAACTTACTTTGCCAATCTTTTCTAAAACTAATATTCATCTCAGACGTGCTGAACTAAGACTACTCAAGTGGTACCTTGCGGGACACAACGTCCTGAGATTCTACCTGAATAAAATGGGTCTGTCCTCCGAAACGAAGTGTAGGCTCTGTTTAGAAGATGACGAAACCAATTCACATATCGTGTGTGAATGTCCAGCCTTGGCTAGATTTAGATTCATGCAGTTTTATCACTGCATCATAACCCCTGAGCACATCAGACATTTTTCGACGAAGAACATTCTCAGGCTCATCAAAGCAGCAAAAAATGTCCTTAAACTCTTAACCTAACCAAAACTGGGTTTGGGTACAAAGGATCTTTATAATTTCGCTTTGACCACTTGCTCTTGTCAAGCTCTTTATGGTTATGGTTATGGTTATGGTAAAGTGCAACTTAAGATGACAATTACAAAATTATGGAATATTTTCAATCGAAAATCTTCCATTTTGTTGGGTAAACAAAAACAACTTAAATTTCGCGCAATTATAAATAAAATATTCATTGCTAATTTCGGCACAGCAAAACAAAAATATTCCATTCCATTGCAAGTAAATAAAAAATATATTTGTATAAAAATGATATATAAATTTACAATAATAACGATTTTTTTTTATTGATTGCGCCCACGCAATTTCCGCATAATCTGTTAATTTCTTGTATCAAAAATAAACCTCAGATTTAAAAATGACTTGACCGATTTTTTTTTTTTTTAGTACCACTCCATCATTGAACGATCGATCAGTCAATCTTGGCATGGCTTGGTTCTCGAAATTTGCTTATATTTACGGGTCGCTGGCTGAGCACAAACACCTCTATTGACACTTTCAATTCACACGTCTCCGGGTGAGTTGATCGATTGCTCGATACAACGTTAGCTTGGATTTGGTTAATGCAGCTGCTCCCTTAACTTCGTCTTGACTTGTCTCGTTCGTTTGTTGTTGATCAGTTTGCTTTTTTTTTTTACTGTAGTCGTCGTATATGTAGTGTAGTGTAGTGTACTCTGCTTATTATTCTCGTATGTAAATATTATTTAACATCTTTGTATGAATTCATATTTATTGTGCTGATGATTGAATATGCAAATGCATTTTCACACTTTAAGCCGACGTATACATAGTTTGTTATTCATACTTTCAGTATTTTGAGAATCATCCGCAAATAAACATTGCGTTGACATGTATCCACTAGATACATTTGTACATATATACACATACGTGCATGTATACACACAGATAATTTTTTTGAAATGTTTTGCATGCCAACTCATGACAAAAGTGAGAATTAATACAATATAATGTATATGTAATGTTTATTTCATTTCATTGAACTAGGCTTATCGGTTATTTTTATCGTTCATGTGCCACAATGTGAATGTAGATAACGTTTTGTGTTTTTTTAAACCGAAATATACATTTTTTTAAAGGTCCATAACACCAAAATAAAAGCCTGGTAGACTTGGTATAGTTATATCTAGTGTTATGTTTTCACTGGCTATAGCGTTTGCGTTAACCTGTTGCTCCTAAAAGCAACAGATTGACGCTAACGCTAGTTGAAACATAACATAAATCAGTATCAAAGGTTACTTCGATATAGTGATATAGTTGTGAGTATTTTCAGTTTGTCGGGAAGTTTGTGACGCGTTAAAGCGACATCCATACTATATGTGACGGAAGTAAAAAAGAAAAAACGGGTATAGAAGGTTTAGACTAAAAGTATCACACTGAAAAGATATTTTTTTTATGCCGAAGAAAACTATATTTTAATTAGCTGAACTACACAACCTTGCAAGGGTCATGAACATACTATATACCAAATTTCATTCGGCTGTCACGCCCTTTTTTACCGAATTACAATTCTCTTGCTCAATTACACTAGCTTACAAATTTTGACTTTGTCGAAGATTCTGGGTTCTCAAGGATCGGTTCCCATGTATTTTGGAAGGTAGATTCCAAAAATGGCCACGAATTTTTTTAAGGTTCGCTCTCGAGATATTCCAAAATAATCTGTTGTTGAATAAAAAATGTCGCAGTTATAGTTACGATAGAATCGAATCAAATTTTCGTGAAGATCCGATGTAAACAAAAAAAAGGTTATTCTTTTAACTAAAAAAAAATTAGATTTATATAAATCAATAACAAACATTGAAAAAGATCTGGGAACCCACAACTTCTAGGGCAGTAAACTAGCGTTATTTGCTAAAACAAGATGAACTTATTTTTTTTTTTTTTTGATCGCTTTTACGGGATCACGCACACCTTCCATTTTTTCAACATTGTAGGTTCTTGTAACACGTATACCGAATTTCATTTCTCTCAAATTCTTGCCACAATACGATGAGTTTCTATGGGGCTACGACCACCGCCCGTTACGTAAGGGTATGAAAAATAGTTTACGTCCTATTCTCAGACCTACTGAATACACAAAAAATTTCCATAAGAATTGGTCAAGCCGTTTCAGAGAAGTTTTGTTACAAACACTGAGACACGAGAAATTTATATGTAAAATCCGGGTTTAACGACTCCGCTTATAGCGACCAACCTTTGTAACGACCAAAATTCGATGGCTTGGTTGGTCCGCATACAAGCTTGAATGGAACTGCTCCCTTAACTGGTCGGTCCCATAAGCGGTTACTACTGTATTAGCATTTAAAAACACAGCCACTTATCAAATTGCCCACGTAGGTATGAAACCTGTAATCCAGTTAAGAATAAACCTTAGTTTTAAGTCATGCAAGTTTATATTTATTTTTTTATATTAAATTCTTTAAAATATGACGTAAACAAAAAAATAATCCTAACTGCGAACATTAATGACGGAGTTGAAAAAACTAACAATTTATAAGATAAAATTTCATCTTTAACTGTATTAGATAGCGACTCACAAGAGAGGCGTTAAAAGCTCAAATATTTGTACATCTTAAAAAAAAAAAAAAAAAAAAATCAAGAAAAACGTTAACTTCGGAGGAAGCGAAGCTGAAATACCCGTTACACAAATCTTCAAAGAGTTTATTTTATTGTTATATCTGTATTTTTTGTTTACTGATGATCGGCTTAAATAGAACTTAAGCAAAAAATACTGATATAACAATAATTTTCTTGAAAATATCAGGAAGTGAGAGGTAAGTTAGTATAGGGCTATATATTATAGAAGTCCGATCCGTATCATATCGTTGGAGTGCACTTAGGATGATATTATATGTGATTTTACCCAATTTGAAGTAAATACATTCATAAATAATACCTATTTATACAAAATTTCTAAAATAGGGGTATAGGGGCTATGCCTAATAATAGACGTGGCACCTTGGGTTTGACATTGGTTGACATAAAAAGTACTTTTACTTAATTTGGAGTGAACACATGCCTAAATAATACATACATATTTTCATATAAAATATCTAAATTAGGCGGAAAATTTGTATTAAGGCTACATCTCAGAGTGGTCGTGGCATTCTAATTTTATCATACAAACACCTTATGGCCGAGAAGAGCTTAAGTTTAGAGTTTTAGCTTAATTTCTTTACCCCGCAACAGACAGACATGGCTAGATCGACTCGTCTCATCATGTTGATCAAAATTATATATACTTTATAGGGTCTATCTAGCCTCTTTCTGTGTGTTACAATCATTCGCATAAACTTAATAAACCCATTTACCCTTTGGGTACAGGCTATAAAAAAATGAAGAAAATAAGAACTTAGCTAAGAGAAAGATATAAACAACTACAAATAGTAAAACTGTGGACGAAAACAAAAATGGAAAAGAAAACAAAAAAACAAAAAACAAGCAAACGCGCATGAAAATATTTGTTAAAGAGCAAATAAATAAATTGCTAAAGATAAAGATCTAATTTTTATTAAAATTTAAGCTTTTTCACATCTTTTCAGCTACTGCTTTTTGATCTTGAGAGAAACTTGTACTGCGAAGCAGACCGTAGCAGACGAAGCAGCAGCAGTAGCTGCTCTAAAGTCAACCAAATTCCGTCTACACACAATGCTTCTGCTTCAAGCTTCTTGTTTTCGAAGAAAAATTAAAACTTGTCGCATTCAAAATTTATGCTCTAGCTTCAGTTGACAACACATTTAATAAATTAGCCGGGTTGCGGGGACTCTTTAGCTTAATCTTAATCTATTATTGTTTCGGTTTGTTTTTTATAGTTTTTTCTTATTTATCTGAATGCGCGTATAGCAAACAATACGGCACTTTTAACACCATCAGCAGAAGATATTTCAGGCAAAAGCGATATTTACTACATATCCGTTCCGTTAATACATTGAATGGCCAAGAAGCTGTTTCGGCTGTTGCCACTGGTGCTGCGTGTAGCTGTTTCAAAATACCAGATTTACATATGAATGCCGTAATGATTACAAATTTCGCCTATAAAAATGTTTGATTTTTTTGGTATAATTAGCTAGACTAGAGCGTATAGCTATCTTTGCAACGAAACGCAATAGTCGAACCTAACCGAATCGATGTGGACAGACGGATGGACGGACCAAAAGACAAAAGTTAGGACGCAGTTTACGAGTACAGCGCTGATGTAGATAAAGATCTTGTATTTTAGTGTGTATCTCGTTGAAACTTACCATACACATAAATGAATGTTGTACAAACGATATTGTTTAAGTTAACGAACGATGTCAATGACTTTGTGGGAAAGTGTTAACGTTAACGGCATCGCATTCAATGGGAACAGAAAATCGAACATTCAATTAACATTGGGAATTTTTTTTTAGGATCTGACAAAAATTAAAATAAACGAAAGAAAATTTTTCACAGCTTCTTCACAACTATTAAATAAAATGTATTACAGTTAAAGTTAAAATATCTCAAGTGTATAAATTGTGTCTTGACTGGTACCTATGCAGACGATCATAAAAAAAATCGTGATACACAATTCTATAGGTTCTTATCTGTGGCCTTTAAACACAAGTTAGACAAAGGCAACCGATCACGCAGAATTTTTAAATTTTAAAAATTTATTTGATAGGTTAAGTTATGGGGTTTGTCAAGGTGACTGCGTACGCATGATACTATTTATTGCCTTTACGAAAAGTACAAATCTGTCCAACACCTCCAAATAGCCCTACCGGGTGTTCATTTTATTTGTTTCTAAGTAATCAATGTGAAAGATACTGCATGCATTCCAAAAAATAATATTACTAGGACATTGTTGAGCAACAGATCACTCTTGAACTTCTTTGATTTCAGTTCACTTAGTCCCTTGCACATCTATATGTTCGCGTATAAACAATAACGTCCAAATAATCATGTACGAGGTGTGTTCAAAAAGTATAGCATATTTTGTGTTTTTTTTTAAATTCTTTATTTATTCATAAATATCTATTTTGTCCCCTTTAAAGTAGTCCCCTCCCGATAAAAATACACCTATGTCAACGTTTTTTCCAATCCTCGAAACAAGCCAAATAGTCCCTTTCCGATATAGCCATCAGCGCCTTCTTCGATTTAGCTTTTATCTCCTCAATCGACTCGAAACGCGTTCCCCGGAGTGGTCTCTTGAGTTTTGGGAATAGCCAGAAGTCACACGGTGCCAAATCAAGCGAATACGGTGGTTGCGGAACGATATTGGTTGGATTTTTGGCAAAAAAGTCACGAAAAATCAGTACAGTTTTTAAAAAAAAATCATCATTTTTTGTACCAACCGAGACTTGACACGTTTGAGGCCCAAAACATCCTTCAAAATTGTATTAATTGATCCTTTCGATACGCCAATTTCATCAGCAATGTCTCTTATAGTTAATCGACGGTGTGCAAGCACTAATTCTTTTACTTTTTGGATGTGAGCATCGTCCGTTGAGGTCGATGGTTGATCAGGGAGCTCTTCGTCTTCAACACGTTCGCAACCTTCTTTCAACATTTTATACCAATCAAATGTTGTTGATTTTGGTAGAGCTCGGTCCCCATAAGCCTTTTTCAACATTTTTATTCCATTTATTCCATTCAGAAAAAAAAAATTTGTTACAGGTTCTTTGATCCATTTTTTTGAATAGGTAAAAATCGAAGACGATCCAAAACACGTGCAAGCAAAGCAGCTGTCAACAATTAAGTGAACATTCAAAATGGCCGAGCTTGTCGGCATAAGTGAGAGACATGAGTACCAACATAACGCCACAAAAAAATCGAGATTCGAATATACGTAACCCGCGAAAATTCAAAATTCGCGATAATGTTTGATCACACCTCGTATATGTTCGCGTATAAGCAATAATGTCCAAATAATCATGTACAATGTGATGTATCGAATCAGTTAGAGGTTAATAGCCTCAACCATTATTTTTCAACGATTTCTGGATTTTAACGTGATGACACAATTTGGGTGACTTTAACGTTCGGCGTCATTTATGCTGGTACAAAACTAATAGAACAGAGTCCTTATAGTGTCTTTTAAGACTTCCCTTGATTACGGACTCAATAAAACAATTTCTAAAAAAAACTTTTACGTAAAACGTTCCAGTCAAGACTTTTTGAATTTGCTTTAGACCTTTTTTCTAACGGAACTAGATAGTTACCGAGTTGGGACACATCAATTTTAGATTTTAAAATAAACGCACCTTTTGTTCAGAATCCAGTGAAACAACGCACTTGCCAAATTCCGAAAACATCGCATCCGTAAGAATTTCAGTTTTAAAAGAGTCAAATCTGTCTATTAAAACGTTTCAAAAACCTTTTTATTATTTCGTGCACCTTACATAATGGCAAATCCTGCTTTCTTCTATAATTTCTTTTTCATAATTAATTACATACAAATTCACACAATTCTTTTCAAAAAGTGCTACACATACGCGCTAGAAATCAAAAATACGAAGGAGAAGATATAAATTAGAACACGTGATTGCCGATCGATGCTTGCTACTGTGTTCCCAGAGTCCAGTCACCTACAAATAATGCAAGTAGGAGCGTGGTAATAGCGACTAGAAATGTCGGCATTTTAACAAAAAAACAAAATTTTGAAAGAACAATTTAGATTAAAATTGCGCTTGAATGATCAAAGCAGCTGCAGTTCGGTAAAATTTAGCGAAAGTGCAGTGACGTATGATGCGACCCAGAACCGATGATGGCGCTGATCACTATGATGGAATTCGAGAGGCTCGTCAACATTGAGATAAGCCTGCTATTGATCTCACCTCAGTCAACGTGACAGGAAAACATTTGGCGATGGGATGCCATTGTATGTTTTTTTTTTGTTTTGTTTTTTTTTTTTTTTTTTTTTTAGAGAAGGCAAAGGCAATACGATAGATAGATAGCTGATAGATATGTACGTCTTACCTTTGATCCATTTTAGAGAACAAAGAGATGCGCATTCGTGTATCTCTTCGTACTTTGTCAATTGGGCGGACAACGATATTGTTATGCTTATTACACCAGCACAGCTACCGAAACATGAAGTACAATAAATGCAGTGGATAGATACTCCGCAGTAGTGAAAGCAGCTTCAATATGTGTAGGAAAAAAGCAAAGAACGAAGCAAAATATTCTCTTTGAACTGAATTGCCGACTCGAGGATTATCTCTTTATCGTTCTTAATCTCAAGTAGTTAATAAAGTGCGATGCTTTGTAGTACAACCGATCGCATTGTTTCGGTTATCTAGATACATTTTTTGTCGCTTTCTTGAGTGTTTACCGATGCAGATAATCGTTTGTGGTATGCCGAAGTGATGTAGTTTGTGCTGTTTTTAATATTTTATTTTGTAATTTTTATAATTATTTTGAGTTTTTTACATTTTGTTTTTCTAGTAGCAACTTTAACATTGTTACGCGTGACGATAATGAATTTATGGAATACATTTCATTTAAGCATAAACATCTATAGTACCTACACATAAAATTTTCGCATTATACAGAGCAAAGGAAAACAATTAAAATAGGTGAAGCCTAACAACAATGAAAGCGTCGGTGTCGATGTTGGCAAAATTTTATCAGAATGCATTAAAATGTGAATCGTGCTTATGTAGGATCATAAAATAACACTGTAACATCCAATGACGCTCAATTTGGTTTTCTCGATTTCGTTCCAATAATTTCGATGTTGAAAAAGCACCACCAAACGTCATGTAGGCACTTTCGATTGCCCAGGAGCTACACACTGCACAAAATTACATTTAAATAAGGCTGGATTGAGAAATTAGGTCAATTTATGAGTGCCAAGGAAAAACGTTAATTTCGGTGGAATCGAAGCCTAAATACCCGTCACACGAATCTTTTTAATATTTAATGTGTGATCATCAGTGGCTTTGATAGAACTTCAAGATGGGATAGGTGGGATCATATATACTATATATACCCTCCCAACGCAACGGCGGACATCCTCTCTGCCGCACCACACCGATTTGGTTCACGTCTTGCTCATAAACTTTTCTTGCCGGAACCAGTACAACATTTTTGTTTTGGATGTTTATGACTATATCGATGTCAGCATATAACTCGAACAGCTCATCGTTCGTGGGAGTCATTGATCTGATATGGTACAAATGCAGATATAACAACAAATTTTTTGATAATATCAGAAAATGGGAGGTGAATATGTACGGAGGCTATATATTTATAGTGACCCGATCCTTTTCATATCGATAATGTTCACTTAGGTGGACATTAATATTGAATTTGACAAATTTTTATTGAATTCATTCAGAAAAAATAAGTGTTTTCATACAAAGATTTGAAAATAGTTGGTAAGTTTGTATGGGAGCTGTACCTAAAAATGGGCGTGGCACCATGGTTTTGACATTGGATGACATAAGAAGTGTTTTTACCGGATTTGGTTAGAATACATTCGGAAACAATTTCAATTTTCATACAACGATTCGAAAATAGGCGGTTGGTTTGTATGGGGCCTATGCCTATGACTAGATCGACTCGTCTCATCAAGTTAATCAAGAATATATATACACGTTATAAGTGACAAACTTTCCGACAAAATGAGTATACCCGTTTACAATATGTGTGGCGGGTACAAAAAAAAACTTCATGAATCTACGAATCGCTGATGAATCCCAATAAAAAAAAAATTGATTACTTGCGAAAATGTTCATGGTTGAAGCGGATTTGTTCAGTTGGATTATCAGGAAATTATTCACTACGAGCTGTTCCCCTACGGAAAATCTATTAACTCAGATCTGTACTGTGAGCAATTGGACCGTCTGAAGAAAGTAATTTCGTAGAAGCGTACAATAAGAGAAATGTTGTGTTCAGTTCTTGGCTCTACGGAAGCTCAGGGGAGCTTGTTGGGAAGTTCTTATGCATGTATCTAACAGTCCGGATAAATTGATTGACACCATTTCCCGTTCATGGCGAGCAATATTGCTGATAAAAAATCGTTCCAATAGATACTTGTAGAAATCGACTATTCCAGTTTGTGCCAAAAGGAACAGAGGAGAGTGGAATAATGGAATTACTTAAAAAAAAAACAGTTATGGAATAAAACCACTCATAGCTGATCTAAATCAGATCATTATAAGAGTGTATAAACCTCTAAGCGCAAGTGCCAACCAGAACAAACTTTCCCACACTCAGAATTCAATATTATATTTTCTCAGAAACTAAATAAATGTCAATTTTTCAGTTAGATATTTAATACTGAGATACACTGCATATGTCTAATCAATCAAACTCAAAACATTTGTGTAGAAAAAAACAGACACTCAAAACAATGCATTTCTTAATCAAAATATTTTAGGTAGACTTTTAGTAGCATAAACAGAAAATCAAAAAAAAAAAAAAAAAATATATAAAAAACAACAAGTTCAATGGCCAAAACAAAAATGGTACCAAAATAAAAATACACAAACACGTGTCTATATACTTGCATAAATATTTATAGATACGAAAATACTCGTACAATGCGAAGAGATTTACTTCTTATTATTTATTTTCATTCGATAGACGGTAGCGGTCAGCATCAAAGCTTAAAACGAGACAAGAGTGCCGAATTTTAAGAGAAAGAATCTATACAATAGATTTTTTTTTAATGTAAAGAAAAGAAAAGTCCAGTAGTCAGAAATCATTTCGCTGATAAAAACATCCATTATGAGTAACAATTTGACGGCTTCTTTGGCTACCCCATTTGATCTTTGATGGATGCCGAACGAAACTTGGCTCAAACTCAACGCAACGGAACACAGCTTAGCTCAACTGAATTGAATTCAGAATTGAATTGGTCTTGTGACGGCTAAGTAGCCGCGGGTAATTTTGTCGCTTCGATAAATGCGTCGTTGTCGTTGTCGTTCTTGTGATGGTGGTGGCTTCTGGACCAAGTGTAATGTGCATGAGTGAGCACTTTGAACACTATCTGAATGTAGTGATTTCTTTCGTATAAAATAGATATGTATGTAGTCGATTAACTATATAAATGCATTCTCGGCATTTGCTTTTACTACTACACTACACAACTCCGCCTCTTGTCTGATTAAATAAGAAATAATAAAATGTACTCTGACGTAAAAGAGGAAACGCTTAAGTCTCTTACTTAAAGAGGAGTGATTATTATGTATCTAGGTTGTCGCATACACACACATACTCAGGCATTTTATGTTGAAATACGTCGCTAACGTGACGTGACTGACTCGTTAATCTCGTTGCAGCACTTTCCGTTTTTGCTGGTACTAGTACGTGTATGGTGTATGGTGTATCTGGTGTTAAGAACCAAATGTCGTCATAATTAGTTTGTTTATTTTAGATTTAAATGTAACAAGTTGTATAGTTGCTTTTGTGTACATTCAAGTGAATCTCCATCAACGCTTTGAGTTTGTTTGTTTAGTTTGTATCAACTCAAAGTTGACACTTTGAGTTGATTGCATTCTAATGGCGTCAAGACTTTCGCTTTTATGGCGTTGCCAATACGAAATAAAAATAAAAATATTATCTATTACCAAGAATTTTTATTTTAGTTAGTATGTCCATGCAGTTCTCTTTTAATTGAATATTTAGTATCTAGTTTATAGAAATTGTTTACCTACTTGCATTTCAGATCTAAATGTATAATTAGTGTCCAATTAAAATGCATATAAAAAGAAAATATCATAAATTTTATTGTAACCAACAAGATAATGTCTTGATGTGGTAATATATGGGCGATATAAATAAAAGAACAAACTCAAAAAATTCAATTAATAATTCAGATTAATTAATTAATTCAGACAAAATTGGTCTTTTCAAAGTTAAGTAATAAAAAGCGTTTATTATAAAAACTGCAACTTTTTACTACATTTTATATAGGGTTCATACCTAACAATTGCTTGAATTGCCAAAATGTGTAGGTCCTGGATTTAGTAACAAAGAAGATTTCATGGCAAAACTATAAAAA
>JAEIFJ010000453.1:0-15413 GCA_018903435.1 Leucophenga varia | reverse complement strand
TGTGATTTTAACATACCAACTTCTAGCTATCGTTGTATGGGTAGCTCGCTTGGCGTGCGCTGTGCTGAGTCTAGTACGTACCTTGGCTAGAACAAGGTAGTGGTCTGAGTCGATGTTAAGACCTCTGTACGCTCGTACATTAAGCACGATAGAAGAGTGCCTGGCATCAATCACCACATGATCTATTTGGGTGCGGATACCTAGGTCGCCACTGCGCCATGTAGCCTTGTGGATCTCGAGATGTGGGAATCTGGTACTACTTATGATCATGTATCTGCCCGCAGCAAAGTCGATTAGCCTTTCTCCATTACTGTTGGTGGTGTCATATAAGCGTTTCACCGATGACAATTTTGATTTGCTGCTTGGGGCAGCGATCGTAGAAGGCTTTCTAATCGCTGATAGAATTCGTCTTTCGCCATCTCATCTTTAACATTTATCGGGGCGTGTACACATATTAGGTTAATGTTGAAAAATTGAGCTCTGATGCGTATCAAGGCGAGACGTTCATCTACAGCTGTAAACCTGGAGACGAGTCTGCGTAGTTTACTACCAACCACGAAGCCACACCCGAATATGTGTTGCCTCTCATGACCACTGTAGTAGATGTCACAGGTTGCTAAGTTTATGCAACCATGGCCAGTCCATCGCATTTCCTGGATAGCAGTGATGTCTGCTCTGAAGTTGTTAAGAGTGGTAGTAAGTTCTTCTATTGCACCATCCCTGTTAAGGGTTCGGAAATTCCAGGTGCACATAAGTATGTCCTGATCCTTGTATCGTTTTCGGGGATCGTCATTTTTATATGCTCTAACGGTAGTTGGGGGCCTCTAGAATCCTTGCCCCTACCTCGGAATTATCCACGGGTGGATTAGCACATCTGTGGCTGCCATTTGGAGTACTTTCGTTTATACTAGCCATCATTGCATTTGGTACACTTTGTTCTGTATGTGTCTCACGGGTTCTTTGTTTTACGTCGTTGTTAACCACTCTACCGACCAACCTCACATCGAGGATTCGCTCTTTAGATGACTCTTACGTCAAGCTGAGCTCTTCTTGACCGCCCGCTCACCCGACGGGCCAACAAAATAAATATAACCTATACCAAAATCCGATCGGGATCACGCGATGCCTCGTGCCACGTGCTTCACATGCGACTGCGGTTGCCCTTGGCAACACTCCCGAGTGTTGAACTGTTGGCCTGCACGTGGCGCAGCAGTAGGGGCACGGACAAACGCGAAAAAACTGATATATTTGCAAACGCAAATATGTTATCAACATAAAAAGTAGATAAAAACCGAGTCCAAACCTCAACACATGTTGTGTAAAATTTGAGCTTAAATGTTTCAGAACTTTTCATGTCTATAAGCCTAGTGTAAACGAACAGAGCAATTTTATATAAATAGATGTGTTGTCTCTTTGCATTCCTATCTTATTTATAAATTTTTGACTAATATAAATTTTTTATAAAATCAAGAATTTAATTTTTGGGAAAACAATCAATTTTAAAAAAAAATTGATTTCTATTTCAGTTATTCAAATTGTATCTGTTTTCTAAATATTATTTTCCGCATATCACTGTTGTACGCAAACCAATTTAAGTTCATTGTCAAATATTGTAATTGCATTTTAATTGCACTTACATATTTTTGGATATATAAATACTCACAGGCACACACATCAGCAGCAGCACATATCCATATTCATGCTCACACGTTGCGTATGCGTAATCTCTGTTAACGAAGAATTTTGAATGCGACACAATTTTTCAGCAAAATGAATGCCAAAAAGTATTACCAAAAATTATGTTATTGAAAATTTATAGAAAATTTATGCTTTATTGTTCGATTTTAGTTGGTTGCCTTTTATTTGTTGTTGTTGTTGTTGTTCATAACAGCGGCTTAAGCCTTTTGTATATATTTATATTTTTTTTATGCAAACTCATACCCAGAGATAAATTTTGTATATGCAGATCGTTTCAAGCATAAAAGCTGAATACTTTACTTTCGAACATTGCCTGACTGCATTAGATATTCGAATTCATGCAAAAAATTACATACTCGACTGCGTTGCGTTGTAATGCAAATAAATCCGCATTAAATTTTGAAGTTGAAAATATTACAATAAAAAAAAATATTGAAAAAAACTCACATTCCCATTTATGCCATTCATATGCTTCTCCCTGAATAATATATCTAAAATTCATTTCGAATTAGTTTGCCATTCGTGATTCGAATAGTTGACATATTACATGATGGAACGCGTAGTGAGGCGTCGTGGTTTTATGATGTTTTTATCACTTAAACGGAAATTTAGAATTATTGTCATGTTTTTATTATAGCAATAAATCCATGTCCATGGAGACGACAATGAACAGGCAACAACCAAAGCGCACGCTGCACGTGATTTTTATCTCCTGAACAAAACGGGTACGGGTACGGGTACTTTGTGCCATTCGACGGGATTTCAGTGCATTAATTTTGAATTATTATTTTCAGAACGGCAACGAACTTTCATATTTTAATTAGTTTTATTGTTTACTGTGTATAAATTTATTTACTTTTATTTGTTTTGTGAAATTGCCATCTGTTTAAATATTAAAACGATTTATTGTATTCTACAAATGCATTTTCTATTCCCTCACCTAATAACTCTCAAAGAAGCCAGATAGTATGCGTCTTTACTTTATTTTTATGCAAATATTTTTCTCTTTGTATATTTACTGGATTTTTTTTTTTATTTTTATTTTTGTTTGTATTCATTTCCATAAAATCAACACGCATCTATTTATGTTGTATAAAATGCACCTATGGGCAAATATACATGAATTATTTAGTAGTCGACATTATTGTTTTGCATAAAGTGCAAAATTTAAATTTAAATGCATGCAGTGGGTAGCTAGCTAACTTAGTAACTAAATAAAAAATCAAGATGTTTCTTTAGGAGGTTAAATTGAATCAATTATAGACCGTAGTATTCCTACGTGAATAGTTAAGAACTTAAATGCTAAAAAATTCGTTAAACTTTATTCATATTTCATAGATTTTTTTGTTTGCGTTTCACAGTGGTTATTGGCTTATTAGAGGTGGAGAACTATCGATATCACTTACGGCACTATCGATGACTCAGTCTCTGTATAGTGTGCGATAGTGTCATCGATAGTTCGACGTACACAGCATGGTGGTTTCTTTTGTCATTTTTTGGCATTAGATATTTGAGTTCCAAAGAATACTTCTTCAGTTTGGTTTGATTCAGACCACTATTTTATATAGCAAACGATCCAAACGACTAAGAGTAAAAACAAATTTGACTTTCTTTTTTATTAAACAAGGTTGTCTAATATCTCCCTTTCGTTTTTTGCTCTTTATTCAATGCTTTATAAATGCTTCGCACGCCATAACCTTGATGTTACCTTGGTACCACCCTGCATCCGCTCGGCTTTAAACCACTTCCATTGTTGTCTGGGTATTCTGCCCGATTCGTCATTCCTGTCGATGACTCCCAGTATCTTCTGGTCTTAAGCAACCTCCGAAAACGATCGCGACATGGTAATGCCATGCGTTTTCGTCCGCTTTGGTGCTGTCTGTTGCCCATCCTTAGTGGATCGCTGCCTTTTTAGTACTCTGATGATTGTTCGCACCATACAGAGCGGTGATAAAATCTGGTACGACCAACCTCACCCAATCTAGAGTATGTGGCATGCCACTCTCCGATCCCTGTTTGTGGCCTTGGACGGATCTGAGCGCACAAAAGTCGCTGCCCTGCCGCAAACAAGCACCCCCTTTGACTGCCTGACTTGCAGAGGCCCCAACCGCAACTTGCTGGTCGGAGCACCAGATTGGCCTGACACGTCATGTTGTGCTTTGTCCTGCCTGACGAGTTGTTTCTGGTTTTGGACACTGGTGGCGGTCCTGCTGTGAGCGTTGCTTGTGGTAGAGCCTTACCATTTTTTTTTTGTATTTTGTTGTTTTTTCTGTTTTTTTTTTAAAGTCTTCCATCATAAAATCCCACGAACTGCGGAGAAGGAACGGTCCCGCAGGCAGGAATCCGCTTACCTGGGCAAGGCTGGTTAGAACAGACGGCCGCCAGGCGCCTGAGCCCTCCGATCGCAACTGGACTAATTTAACTAAGCCTCCAGCCAGGCTGACCATCGCCACGGATCGGTTGACACCTTGGTCCGGCCCATGAATTATGGACATTTAAGGGAAAGTGGAAAGAGAGCAGGTTGACGAATAAACAAAAACAGAACAAGCAACATAGAGGTGAGGTGTAAGCTTAAGAAGACGACTCCTCAAAACGTCTTGTCAGTGCTGCACCTGCAAGACATCTGCTATTGTCCGGGACTCTTTATTCGCTTTCGCTTATTCAGAGCTAACTATCACTACGACCTGGCCTGTTGAACCCAGCCCAGCCACAGCGCGCACCCATTCCATATCCATAGTGATGGCCGTTAGCTATCCACAACCTGCTACCCGTCCGGTTGCCACAGCTATGGGTCTTCACAGGACCACTCCTTTAGTCCTGATAATTGAGTAAAAATTTTACTATTAATGTTTTCATAAATTTAATGCGAAACCATCCGGAATTAAATGTTCATTTATGAAAATTATTTGCGTAAAATATTAATGATCTGAATTGGCAGATTAGCATCAGAAATGTATACGTGCTAGTGATGGGAAAAATTTTAAACTAGTAGAGAATTTGCCCGCACTAGCATTTATGAGCACATATATGTATATGTATGTGTGTATTTACAATTATGCACTTTGCAGAGTTGTCATGCAACTTGATTTATTTAACGGGAAATTTTTTTTAGTTTTCTTTGTTTTAATTTAAAAAGTTCGATCAAAAATTCGAGATTAATTTATTTCTCTGTTAACATTTATTAAACTTTTGTTGGTTGGGTTATATAAAATCTGTATAAAATATGAAAATGAGGGGAAGTGTTGCCGATATACATTTTTTTCTCTTTCGCACTCATGAATTGTAAACTGTATAGAAATTGAAAACAATACAACATTGATGACAGGTCTACAAAAGTCTTCAATAATGTTCAGCTGTGTTGACTGCCCCTTACAGATATTGGCAAAACAGTCTTCGAACAATGAAATCTTTCGAAGTTCTGTGTGCGTCATAGAGATTTTGTTTTAGAGATTTACAAACCAATCGAATGCAGTTTTACTAGAGATTTCCCTGACACCCCTGATAATATTTTTAAAAATGAAGTATTGTAGTTTTTATGTACATACTCGTACATATGTATGTATGATTAAAGAAATACAAACACAATTCAGTTAATGTCACTGAAAATCGTACATTCAACAATTTTTATTGCTTGGTGAAAAAAAACATTATCTCAAATTTAAACAATTTGCATATGTTCCATAACCAGAGAAGAAAAATAAACAGTACACTCACACACTATACAAAGGAATCACATAGAGTACTAAACGAATCAATATTTATCAGGAAATAATGTTCGAGAGAGAAAACTTGCAAATTAATTGATGACAAACTTTGTATATGTATTTTGAATATGCTCGAACATATTGTTTGTTATTAAGTTTCTGCTCGTGATAGAAAACAGAACGAAATAAATAGCACAACAATAATTTGATGAAACGTAAACAAACATAACAGTACACTATCATTTTGTTTCGTACTAAACTTTGAAGGAGCAAAATAAACGATAGAACATAAAGGCCCCGTTTTCATTAGGCCGCGTTCCGCGTCAAAAACTCGACAAACTCGCATTAAATCGTAAACCAAAAAGATAGGCATTTAGGTATGGGAAAAAGTCGCGTTAATTTTGAACGCGATTTTCGATAACACGCGTTCAAACCGATTTCACACCGATTTCAAACCGATTTCTCTTATCGGTTCGAATAATTTGGCAATCGTAAGTTGCGCATACTTATGAAAACAGCTGACAAAGTAACCGCAAAAAATAAACATTTACATAAAAGCTTTAGCTGCATATATTCAAATGACGGATTACCTTATCATGCTCGTATTGGACAGCAGTTACTAAAGGAACAACACCTACATCCATTCGTTATATTAAAAATCTGCATTTCAAAAAACAATTGTTTTTAACCTGTACAATTTTTTTACTACATAACAAACAAAATCAGCTGTTTTGACTCAAACGCTAACGCTAAAACGCAATGGAAACACCGTTCCGCGTTTTTCGATGAATTGTTAACGCGACAACAAAACGCGGCTCAGTGGAATTGCGGCATTATTTGATGTTCTTTTCTAGTTGCTCCGAAATTCGAAACTTTTTGTTATCGATATCATTAGGTATCGGTTCATCTGATTTATTAATAAATAGCTTGTTCAAATTTCATTTACTTTTCCAACTGCAATTTTCGAAGCAAAAAAGACGAAGAAAAATTTTGTATGCAAGAAAAATGAGACATTTCAGAGCAATTACTTGCGTTTTCGACATTTCAGACGAACGGTTAGTTGCATATGATTCAGCTATTTCGAGTAAACAAGGATACTTTTAAGACGATACTAATTACCGTATTTAATATCGTCGCACTCGTCTCACTCCACTTAACTGTCTGCAGTGCTGCGTTTTCTTGCTACTGGCTTTGCACGTTTGGCAAGATTCTGCACAAATTTATACCAATTATGGATATGGTTTGTGCAAAGAAACAATCTCTCTACCAATGACTCCTGAGTAAACGCATCAATATTGTGGCTTCTTTTACAGGAAGTACTAACTGCCCAAGAATAGTTGCATGTGTAGATGGAACACATATTATGATTAGAAACCCGGCAAGTAATGAATCTGTGTTTTTTAACAGAAAATGTTTCTTTAGCTTAAATGCAATGGTGGTAAGCTGTATCGATTTTTAATAGCTCATGATTTATCACCTATTTTTTACATTTAGGTTAGCAACTACGACATGGAAATAATTGCGAGCAAAAGCTCAGCCAGGGACTTTTTAACTAGAACCACAAATGCCAATTTTGTATTCGCGGATTCTGGATACGCTTTAGAAAGCTTTGCTTAGACTCCATACAGAAGTGCAGAGGTGGGAACTATTCAGCATATGTTTAACATGCTGCTGCACGAAACCTAGTAGAATGCACTATTGGAGTGTTAAAAACCCGATTTAGATGGCATCATGCAACTTTAAATTATGAGCCCAAGTTTCCATGTAAGATCATAAATTTATGTTGTTCTTTGCACAATATTTGTCGCAGGCTTAACTTAATAATGGAAGATAACTTCGATACGACGTATTTTTTGATGCCGACAACGACGATGATAACCCAGACGAAGAAGATGGTGTATTATTACAAAACGAATAGCTCACCCAGAGAAAGACGATAGTGTATCATTACGAGATGAAATAGGTAACTCATTGTTTCCATAAAATTGAAAAATCGTAATTGTAATAAACATCTTCATTTAAATTCTTGCTTTTGAAAAAAACCCCCTAACCCTATACCACTTTAAAAAAACAAAAATTTGTTGCACAAATAACTTTTGTTTATAAAATTCTATTTTTTTTAAATGGCTTACATTGGTGTATTTTATTTTTCTTCTCTTGCTCAATTTTTCCATTTTCTTGAAGTGCTTCTTTTGTTGTCTAGCCATGACTTCTAGTGTATTTGATATAATTTTCATTGCAAATTGGATGGAGCGGCCGTTTGGTATGTCTCGCTTTTACGTTGTTTTACGGGAGGGTGGTCTACGTCTTTAACCTCCCACTGCTCATCTAACACACCGACTAATCGTTCAATTGTTATGTTTTCAATGGGAGCGCCATAAGTTGGGCCATCTACCCCCTTCCACCATCTCGTGTAAACAACAAATGGTTTATGTATACAGTTGTGTGTAAGTGTTTTGATATCATATACTTCATTAATTTTTGCGCATGGCCTTATATTAATGAAGAATATATTGCGTTTTTTATCTCTGTAAGTCGTTGATCTGCCTTTACCTCCTTTTTGTGCTTCGCCATCTTTCGTCGAATGGATATTTTCTAATTTAATACATAAACCCACATAAACGAAAAACATATTAATATGTTGTTACCTTCTACCATCCACTCAAATCCTTAATAGGGGGACCAATGGTATTTAACTCAGCCGACAGATGGCTCCATTTTGCATCTGCCAAGACTCGATCAAATACTTTACTATTAACTCATCTTGTTCGGTGGTTTTGTGCTTTCCTAATGTCTTCCAATATCAAAAATTTTCTTTTATTATTATTTTATAAGTGTAGAACCTTTACAAACATAATTTAATATGTATCTTAACAACACATGGATGGAAAATATATTTAGAACTGAAACTCATATGGCATGGTATGAGGATTTTTAAATGCTGGTAGTCTTACAGACGACCAATCGTATTGGCAAAACCTTGTCGTTTAAGTCTTCTTAAAGGTCGGGCTGGAAGTAGTCCTCTTGCGAACATGCTGCGGTGTCTCAGCAATCTTTCGTTGTATCTGCTTGTTATGGAATAGGTGAGTCGATGTATCCCCAGTCGGCGTTTCTTTATCACGTTGGCCATTTCATGAATTATTTTTTCAAGCCGTTCTAGTCGTTGACTGTTTTGCTTGTTTTGTTGTTCTCGTTGCTGCTCCTGAAACCACAAGAGGAATTGCTGCTGCTGCTGTAGCTGCAGCTGTTGTTGCCATTTCAAAAATTGTTGTTGTTCCAATAGTGACTGAACGTCAACTGAATGCTGCTGCTTCTTAATGTTTTCATTAGGTTTCAATAGCTGTACTTGTGATTGAATATCGTGCAGACGGCACTGGGCAGGTGCGTTGCCCTTTCTTGCTATTGAAGCATAGGACAAGTCACCAGTATTGATTCTAGGAGTGTTAGGCATTTGTTGTGTTTGTGGATGTCGCGTTGATTGTTGATGCTGTTGTTTACGTTGTGGATGTATCTGTTTTGCTTGATTTTTATCCCTCCTGATCTGTCTAAAAGGCATCGTGGAAGGCTGTTGCTTCTTTGAGGAGCCCATTGATCGACGAAGATACTCCTGGTACCATGGACATCCTTTATAGCTTGCCATGTGATTACCTCCACAGTGAATACAGGTAGGCAGTTCATCTTAAGAACGTGCGCATTGCTTGGTGAGATGGTCTTCACCGCACCTTGCACAATTGGGATGACGGCGGCAGTATTTGGCTGTGTGTCCATAATCTTGAAAAGCGTATGCATTGGGCAATTTCTGAAGTTTTGCGCATTCTTTCTATTTTCACTTATTGTCGGCAAAAGTGTTTTGATATCATATACTTCATTAATTTTTGCGCATGGCCTTATATTAATGAAGAATATATTGCGTTTTTTATCTCTGTAAGTCGTTGATCTGCAGAGCATCAAAGCCATATTTTTTTAAAATTGGCAATAATTTCGTTGTTTAAAGTGCTATGGTGAGGCCCTTTAACTACTATTCTGTAAGGTTATTCTTCCTTTAATTGATATGTATGGAACTCAATACCAATACCATTAAAATGATTAACAATAGCTCTGTAAGTATCGCTGTATTTTGGAAATATTCTGGCTGTTTCTCCTTTATTGACTTTGACTGCGACGTTATTTAGACTAGTGACCTCCATAATGAGTTCAAAGAGATCATTAAGTACAGTAATACTCACAACAATTTGCGGTGGCTTTGGGTAGCATTGGGTAAATCAAGCTCCATGGCTATCCATGCTTCCGCTAGGACACACACTGCAGATTGTGGCGTTTGCCGCAGTTGCCGTGGTGTATATAGAATTACTGGTAGTACAAATAAATGTAAGTGTTGTAGTTATTGTGCTGCTGTTCTGAATATCAGTGCATAAGTGGCGATGCACATTAATAAACTCTGTCCTGGTCTCCAATGGTGATTTCCAGCTACTTGACGCATTTTTTCGTAATCAATTAGCTTATTACTAAGCTGAGAGTTAAAAAAAATGTTCTTCTCCATTTAATTTATATTATTTATATATATAACTATATAAGTGGCACTACAGCCGATTGTCGGCCTTGGCATCACATAAGATTTGGCACCAGCGGTTGTAATCCAGTGCCTCTTCATACCATCTTGGGATTCCGATCCTGCAGATGTCATCTAGGACCTGGTCCTCCCAACGCAGCGGCGGACGTCCTTTCTACCGCGCCCCTCCGATTAGATTCACGTTTTGCTTCCAAACTTTTCTTGCTAGAGCTTCTGTGTCCATCCGACACAGGTGACCAGCCCAGGACAGCCTTTTGTATTGGATGTTCCTGACTATGTCGATGTCATCATATAGCTCGTACAGCTCATCGTTCGTGCGCATACGGATGTCATTTTCCACTCTAACTGGACCAAAGATTCTCCGAAGTATCTTCCTCTCAAATACGCCCAACGCCGACTTATTCGATTCAGTCATGACCCATGCTTCAGAGCCATACATTAGGACCGGCATTATCAGCGTCTTGTAGAGTTTAACCTTTGTTTTTCTGGACAGCACTCTACTTCGCATCTGCTTACCGAGACCAAAATAGCAACGGTTCGCAAGAGTGATTCTTCGTTTAATCTCCTGACTGATGATGTTGTTGTTGTTTACATCTGAGCCCAAATAGATGAAGTTTTCTACAGCCTCAAAGCTGAAGTTCTCTGTATATTATTTGTTAACTTTAAAGTCAAAGTTAAACTTATAACCAGTCAGTTTTCTCTGCAAGGGCAAATGTAGGTCATATCAACTTGTCTGATAATCGCGTTATATTTATTGTATTATTTAATTTTTTTAATATTATTATATTGCCCCTCTTTTGCGGCTGCGTTGTTGTTGTCAAACTGCCAACAGTGCACAAGACAGTGTCCAAAATTTACCGTTAGTGCTATTGTTAGCTCACGTAAATTAATAAACAACAAGAACTATGTCTATGGGCGACACAACCGATCTCGATGAGAGCAGATTATCGAACATGTATCGAATTTCGAACATACCGATAAAAGAAAAATCGGTCAAATGTAAACGATTGAAAAACGAAAATATTTTTCGTTTTGCGATTGTCGGAGTACAAACATTTTCGTTTGAAAAGTAAATCACTAAATTTTAGTGATTTCGAAAATGGGAGCCTGGCTGATAAACAATGACAAGTTGGCAGATATGCTCATGGACCTATTTAAAGTCAACAACCGTTTAGGAAAGTGGTATATAAAAATCTTCTATTGGTTCATCGAAACATCTGTTACTTGCTAAATTCCAAGCAAAAGCATATTTGTTTTTTTTTATAAAAATTGCACTGGGAATTGTCTACTGCATCTTCATCAACTCAAAAATTGAGAGAACGACCAGCAAATACAGAATACTATAGACCGACATAATGTCTTAGCTCTCCTTCAAGCAGTATGTTCTCGCAAAAAACAAAAAAAAGTACAGATTTCAGATGAATCCTCCAGACGTAAAGCGATACGACAAACTGAAACAGAAAAAGGAGTACCGTAGGTTGTGCAAGACAGGAACTCCAACATTCAAATGCCTCAAATGTAGAGTTCATCTATGTTGTAAAAACAGTGTTTCCCTATCATGCCTAGCTTTTAACGAAAGCCAATAAAATTTAAACCAGTTTTCTTCCAAAAAAATTGTTTTTTAATAACACAATTGCCTAACATTGCTCAAAAGCAACGTTTCGCCCCCGCCCAAACGGATGAACCCAGTGACTTGAAATTTCGCTCAAGAAATACAAAACAGAAGAGACGCTAAAAGTAGTCCGTTAAATATTTGAAATTGCTCTCAGACTACGTTGGTATCGAACTGTAAAAAACTGTTATAAGTTTAGTGATTTGAAATTTTGTCCATTAGGGTCTTATATCTGACTTTGACTCCTGGACTTCTCCACAACATTTTATGTAACGCATTTTGTCCAAAACGTTTAAGTAAATTTTTTTGTTCGCTTTGCATTTCACTTACTCAAACTCTGCTGATTTAAAATTGCATTTTGAAAATAAAATCTCAAATTTTATGGAATTTCCGGATAAAGGTTTCAAAATATTAGGTGCCGTTAGAAACTGTGAGCTCCTTAAAATTGATTAAAGCAATAATACACATGTGGTGTCCATCGGTGAAAATATTTTTAAGAACTATTTATTCATTTGAAGTTTACATTTGTATGTACAATGTTAAAAAGAGAGAGAACATAATATAATATTGCCGGACTAGAAAAGTATTTTGTTGACACTCGTAATACAGTGATGTTCGAAATAATAAGAACAAGGCAAATTAATACTAAATTCGCCCTTTAAAATTCTTAAAACAATTTTTTCTAATTTTTTCTTTTATTCCTTTAACAGCTATTTTCTGCTTGACCTTTGACCCCAAGTTTGGTGGTTGAAGTCAAATATCAGCTGTTCGAAAAAATAAGAACAAAGGAAAAAATAACAATCGTAAGTTACTGTTAACAGACTATAAATACACATTTAGTAAGAAGTCGGTACCCCATTTTTATACCCGCCACACATAGCGTGAAGGGTATATTCAGTTTGTCTGAAAGCTTGTAACGCATTGAAGGAGACGTCGTAGACCCTATAAAGTATATATATTCTTGATAAGCTCGACGAGACGAATCGATCAAGCCATGTCCGTCTGTCTGTCTGTCCGTCTGTATATTTCTATGCATCTTTTTTTGTTGAAGATATAAAGATATTAAGCTGAAATTTGGAACTTAAGCTTTTCTCGGCAACGACTATGTTAAGTTCGAGAATGAGAGTGCCACGCCCATTTTTGGGCATAGCCCCCATACAAACTTACCGTTTTTTCGATTTTTGTATAAAAATACTAATTATTTATGAATGTATTCACTCCAAATTGAGATAAAACACTTCTAATGTCATCCAATGTCAAAACCAAGATGCCACGCCCATTTTTATATATAGCCCCCATACAAACTTTCCGCCCATTTTCGAATTTTTGTATGAAAATGGATATTATTTATTCATGTATTTTCTCCATATTGGGTAAAACCTCTTCCAATATCATTGTGCCACGCCTTTTTTAAGGTGTTCTTCCATACAAACTTACCGCCCATTTCTAGATATTTTCGAGAAATATGTTGTTATACATATCTGTATTTTTAGCTCAAAATTTGAAATTAATATTGTGTGTAAACTTGGGTGACCACTGATGATTACACATAAACTCTTTAAAGATTCCTGTGACGGGTATTTAAGCTTCGATTCTACCGAAGTTTTGTTTTTTTTTTTTTTTTTTGATGACTTCGATGCGTCTGGACTTCATGGAAGCTGTCAGCATGCGGCATCTGGAGAGTGGAATTCTCTCCCAAGTATTTTTGCTGCAGCTCGTACATCTTTCTTCACATCTATCCAGAGGTGTTCTATCGGATTGAGGTCCGGTGTTTGTGCAGGCCACTCCAAATCATTAATTTTTGTGGCATCGGAACAACTCCTTTGCTCCTTTAGATGTGTATTTCGGGTCATTCTCTTGCTATAAAACTTACCGTAACGGCATTTCCTCTTCATAGTAAGGTAACATAACACCTTCTAATATGTTGCCTACAAAGTAGTTGGCATCCAAATTACCCACAATCTTCAGCCGAAAATCGCCGTGCTGTTTAGGAGGGCGTCGTACGTACTGTTTATCTGAACTTTTTGAGTTGTTCTTATTATTTCGAACACCACTGTACATTCAATACGATATTGAGAGATCAAATACATATTTAGTTCACACTCGTCATATTTTCAATAGGTAAAAATTTTTTTAATTTTCGCAGATGTGTCAAACAAGTGAAACAATTGAAAACTTTAATAATCTAAGTAGAAGCAGTTTTACAATTTTTATTTTATAACCGTTAAGTTGCATACAGATTTTTGATATTGAAATAATTAAAAAAATTTCTTACGAAAGAAAGCTATAAACTATCCGTCTTCCTTTTTTTCTTTTTTGTTCTTTTTAGTATTGCTTTTCAAAGTATTTTGACAGCTCCACCTCAGCCATTTGACATATATTTGTCCATTGCATTTTCTGTGTACTTTTGTAATAGTTCCACAAAAAAGTTGTTCTATTTTTTCGTTCAAGTTACAACATCTTGTCATGCGACATTCGAGCATCCCGGCAACTAACCCAGCCGCAAGTCTTATGTACGTCAAGAGGAATATGTCTCTCTGTTATATGTTTGCCATCAAAGCTGTCTTCTTTAGGTCAAACCAGTGACAGTGTATGTTCCGGCCAAGTGAGCGTCCAAAGAATCTCAACAAAAAAATTGTTGAGGAAAAATGAAAGCAGTTTGAGTTTATTATGGCACCGAGACAGTCTACGAGGACACAAAGCATGTCACTCAAATTCCTCATAATTTGTTCTGCATTTTTTTATTCTTTTACAGTGTGCTATGTCTGTGTGAATGTGGATCAGTAGATTAGAGAATATTGTCTTAAGTGCTACTGCTGCATTGCAGTGCTATGAACCAAAAAAAAGAAGGAATAAAGACATCCAAAAGCCGAGAGTGAGAGTGGAAATTATGAGATATTTCGCCGTTGACACTTGAATAATGCTCGAGAAAAATGGTCTCGTCCAGAGACAAAAACAAAAGCTTTGAGTGATTAATTTTTGTGCATTTCACTTTAAAAGTGGAACAAAACTACTTAATTACGAAAGAAAACATAGTTTTTTAAAGCCCAGTATTCATATTAATGAAATTTCAGTCTAGTATAATATTTAAAATAAATAATCAGTCAGTTACACTTGATAACAGAGTAAGATGTCTCCTTTATATACCTGTTTTACACTATGTGTGACAGGTATAAAAATAAAAATAAATAAATAAATCTACTAATTGCAATTTTATACTTATCCAAATACAAAATTTTATCTTCCTATGTCAACATTAACCCGTGCCGACAGGGCCATGGAGATTTTGAAAATCGCTAAATAATGTTATCGTCGCAATGTAGCTAAATCAAATGAAATACTATATTTTAATTTTATAAAAATAATTATAACAAAGACAGTTTTAAAATAGGTATTTATTAATAAAAAATAACATAAAATTACACATTAGCAAGAAAATTTTCTTTTAAGGGTCTCTTTTTTACAATCTGGACACAGATTTCTATGCTCTTGCACACAGCGTAGCAAAAATTGCTTTTTTCTTCCTTCGCAGTAATAAAACCTTGGAAATCATGCATAAGTTTTACAGCTCTTTCAGATGTATCATTCACTGCCCTCAGAGAAAGAACCTTCCGTTTTGCCTGTAAATAGCCATCATAATCTTCCCACGTAGATACGGGTATTTTCAAGTTTTCATCAATTGTTAAACGAGAAAAATAAATGTTTGCTCTTTACAGACACAAAATCACTTAATGATTTTCCTGAAACAAAAGAAAAGACAACATTATTATATGTTTATTAAAAACTGTGGAGGATATACAACTTACCATACAAATAATCAGACATATCT